>BSBM01000537.1:4127500-4430000 GCA_027924585.1 Larix kaempferi
AACGATGATGACAATGATGATGATGATGATGATGATGAAGATGAAGATGGTGATGACAATTATGATGATGATGATGATGATGAATATGCTGCTGATGATGACTACATGATGGTCCTTGAAGAATTATTCTATCCATCAAAGACTAAGAAGGTTTTATCAACAAACCAAACATGGCTTCTTGAGTGTGCCAATGTCTTATGATTAGGGATGTTGGTGCAATTAGGTGGCTTGGATAAATATGTATGTGTCTCAAGGCCTTGGGAATTGCATTTTAGGGAAAAATGCCATGCATTTGGCCATAAAGAAATCATTGAGGCATCCAAAGCCATGAAAAATGTCTCAAAGCACCATGTATGACTTTGCAGGTATATCCATGATTACATTGCACTATGTATCCAACTATTTGGAATTGGGGGTTTGGACATGGTCATTGGGGTTTGAACATGGTCATGGTTTATGTGTTAAATTTCCATGATAATTTGTACATTCAATTTTGCATAGCTCATATAATTTTAACCAATCATAATTCAAATTTTAATATTGTTATATTTTTATTTTTATATAACATTTAACCCCATAACTTACCTACAATCCCTATAACCTTTAACTCTTAACCTACAGTCCTTATAACCCTAACCCCAAAATCCCTAAACACCTAGAAGCACTTATGCACTTAGGGATTATGGTTTAGAAGAGGGCCTAAAGGTCTTTATGGGGCAGGGGCTCTAGGAATAAATAGACACATATAGATTTATTGGGAAATAAATGAAGTAAATGTTACCCACTGAACTATGCAATGTTCAGCAGAAGCATGCACGTGGTAGGAAGGCACACATTCCTAGTGCGTGCATGCCTCTGCTGAACATAAAATTTGGAAAATCACCCATGCTCTTCTCTCGCATTTTTTCTCTCTTTCCTTGCATACTGTTCGTTGTTTTCATGCATAGTCTGACAACCATTTGCATTTTAGATTGAATTCACACACCATTTGGTGTTTCTTTGACAATTTGGATAGAATACGTACCAGTTGGACTCTATTTGGATCTTTGGATTGAATACACACCAGTTGGGCTCTATTTGGCTCCTTTGATTGAATACATAATAGTTTGAATCTATTTGGCTCCTTGGATTGAATTCTCATGCTTCTTGGACACACTTGAACTCTTCTTACATATAGTGGATACATCAAAAGAGAATTTTACATTTGAAGCAAAGATAAATCATAATCCTTGAGGTCTGGTGACAATTTTATCTTTTTAAATGTATTTTAGTCTTCATTCACTTTGTTTGAATTGTATCTATTTTAGTTTTTCCTCATGAGTTGTATGATAAATGTATTTTAGTCTTCTTAATCTTCAACATAGACAATAAAAACATTTTACCACAAAAAACTACAACATGCACCAATCAATGCTTTCAACCTTTCATGAAGATAATAAAAAAAACTTACTTGCATCACCACCAATAACCTTTCATAATCACATAACTCCATCTAGTACACAAATATTTTTTGAATTCCTCGCGATTTCACTACAACAACTCACACAAACACCTAAAGAATAAAACTCTTAATCTTTTGGGGCTATTTTCCCTCATCCAAAACATGAAAATGAAGTGAGTAGGAGATTCTCCTTTTGTAGGGAATGTGCTCCTACTAACATCCCATACCACCATCCAATTGAGTTCCTAGAGGTGATGTTGTTGTTTTATCTAGAGCATTCTCAATAGCTTTTAATATTATATGAAAACATTCTCACTGGATGTTGTTGTACATAATCAATTGCTACATCAAGTTTTAATAATAATGCACATCAAGTTTTAATATCTAATTTGTTATTTATTCTTGCAAGGGTGATATTTTGTTTTGTTAAAAAATGTATTGAATATGGGAAACATACGTAATAACGAAAGAAATTCTAGAAGGAAGGAGCCGCCCCCTGAAAAGGCCCATGAGATAATAGAAAAGGCCAGGTTGTACATGGAAAACTGTAGACATCAAAATGTTAGTGCCTTAGATCCATCAACAAGCAATGACGAAGTGGTTGAAGTCATTCAAATCTTGGTTGATGCCGAGTATGAAGGGAAGGATGTTGAACAAGTTGTTAATTGGAAACCTCCCCAAGAAGAGTACACACATGTTGAACACACTCCCTTGTAGGACCAAATTGTGAATGAAGGACCACAATAAACCGATGACGACACTCGTACTTCCTTTCCGACTCCCTTGCCTCGACTATTAAGCAGACGACAAAGAACTCTGAGACGTATTCATGTGGATGAAAGTTCATTTTTAGGACTTGAAGGTAAGTTTCCCAAGCGCACTATTGATTTCCATTGTAATAGGATAATCAAATATTTTTTTGAATCCAAAACTAATGCAGCAAAATGTCAATTGTTTATGGCTTTGTTAAAATCATATTGTCTAGCTCATGTTAGGAGAATTTTGGGAATAAAGGTAGTTAGAAGTTCAGAGGCCAACGATTATGTTTTTAGAAATCTACAGTCTGCATTTAATTTTTTGGAAAAACTTCTCATACAAAATATTTTAATGTGTCCCGTCGTGTACTGTCGGAATCAATTGTATCCACACGGCAACATCGCCTGCTATCACACACATGTGAAATCTTTAAATTAGATAGAAATACACTTGAAAATTATTTTGCTATTAGAGAAAAAATTGAGACCCCGTGCCAAAAATATTGTTGGGCCTTTCTTCGTAGGTTACCTCATTCAGACATGACGCTTATTGAAGTTGTTAAAGAACTAGTACAAAATTTTTGGCATGATAACATTAGACCGTCATCGAATCAAAGAGATGTGTTAAAGTTGAGAAAATGTGTTAAGGGGTGTGAAACCCATGTCAAGCACTTCCTTGACACGACACAAACATAACTCTATGAGAGGTTCAAGAATGAGCACACACAATTGAACTTGGGCCAAAGGTCCTTTGAAAAATGCAAACCCTGGTATGTTAGAATTTGCATTGATCGCAACACATGTTGTTGTAGATACCATGTAGAATTTGAGTACTATTATGACACATATAGACATATATTTTCTGATTTGCATACTAACATTGTGTAGGACTGCCCATCGTTACAACCACTGATTCCATCCAGAGAATTTATACATAGCATAATGTGTCCAAGACATGAAGGACAAAAATATTATAAAATATCATGTTTATATGGGACATGTTCCAGGTGCAGTGGATTTGCATTATTGAGTCGTTGCATCCATGAAATTGAGGAGCACGAATTTGGGAGGATTTCAATAGAAATGCAGAACTTCAAGTACATAACATATCAAGTAGATAGTGCGAAGGAAAGCAAAGAAATTGCATTGGTGAAGTCACAGGTAATCTAAGTTTGAATACTTTCATACTGTACATGTTGAATTTATACATATATATTCAGATTGCAAATGTCACATTGTATTAATGCCCTTGGTTTTGTGGCACTGGGTACAAATTTGTGATTTCATGAAGGAATTCTACCAGATGACTGAGAAGTATGTACAACATCTCCATGTAGCATGATGGCAGGATGAATAGTACAGACAGTGCAGGGACACCTTTCCCAATGGCACAATAGTGTCGGTTGTGGAATTTGCCAAAAACTACACCCTGCAACCACATAATGAGATTCAAAATCAATACTACCATTCAGACCAAGTTAGCATAATGGTCCATATCACGTACAGCCATGTGCCAGAGAGCAGCAGTGACATGAGGATAATATTGAAAGATACTAACTTCTACATCAGTGAAAACAGGTGCCACAACCTGGATTATGTGCAACATTGCTTCATAATTTTCTATGATTAGTTGAAGGAGAGAGGTATACAGATGGATCAACATTGGATATGGTCAGATGGTTGTGTAGGCCAGTTAAAACATGCACATGTATTCCATTGGTTGAGTATTTTGCACAAGACTTATGATGTGTTTCATATATGGAACTATTTTGAGACCAGGCATGGAAAGGGAGAGCATGATGGGGCTAGAGCCTGCCTCAAAAATTCCCTATGAAGGGAGGATATGAGGTGCATGACAAACCCTCATATTCGGGATGTATAATCCATAGTTCAATGGTGCTCTGTAAAAATTTCAGATCAAACCACGGAGTAGCATAGACCAACAGGTAGAGGACATGTTGTAATAAATTTCCAACATGTGGTTGATATAGATCGATCGTGTTCTTATAGTTGTAGGACTGTACAAGGAACGCGTGGATTTCATTCGGTTCGAATCTCAAACAACCCTTATTTGAAATATGGACGCAAAAACTTGCTTGATTTTGTGGGCCTTGCAGCAGTTGTGAGTGGGATGAGTGTGAATCAATGGATTGGGTTGGTGAATGGGATGATGTATCACTTGCAGTGGACCCACGTGCATTTGTTGAAACAATCTGGTTAGAGGAAGGCCAATCGTCTATTTCGAATGAATATGATCATATATATGATCTTGCACAAGCAGGTAAACATTTCTGCATTCATATCTCGGTTCCCTCTTTGTTTTTGTAATTATCCAAGTTATCAAACCACTACTTGTTGGAATATGACCGTAAAATGCATTTTTGCAGGACACATCTATGCAGTTATCGCCCCAACTGACAATGAAATTGGCACGAATTATTGGTTGGCACGATGCATCTAGGGGAAGCAAACCCTCCTCACATCATTAACCGATAGTGAAGGCATTACCTTTCCGACTGGCTAGATGGTTGTTCAGGGGGAATATATTAGAGTAGATGGAAAGGGACCAAAGAGCAATGGCTACACATACACGGATTATAGACCAGGTTCACCGGTGTATCACTTTACACACTTGATCGTTGGTACAAACATCCAACTACAAACAATGTCAACGAATTCATCAAATAAGGTACGCTACTTACTACCTCATGTAGAGCACAAGAGGTTGTTTGAGACAATAAAAAACAGATAGGATCCAGAAGGCCTAATGGATTGAGGTACATAGTATAGTCATGTGATTGTTTATTCATGCATGTCTAATTTTATTCGTGTTAGATAGTTTATTTTATATCGTTATCTTATATCGTTTATTTGATGTTTGAGTTATTTTTAAGTTACTATTACAATACATTGATGTTTTACACCAACCACTCCAATTCAAGTTTCCATCCCTTTAGGAAAAATTCACATGCATAAACAAGATTGAAAACTCATATTATATTATAAAATTTCATAATATTCAATAGAAATTAGAATCAATACACATTAATGAGTACACATTTGTCATTCACAAATCACAATGAGACACATAGATGCATTGAAATTTGATAGGCATTGCGAAGTAGCTCAATATGTCAGAACCATATTTCTCATTAAGTTGTCACAATCGAAATGTATTACAGAGATGTTGGAATGCCACTGGGCATTGGAAAATTCCAAATAGACTAATAGTAAATACAAAAAAGGGTGGATCAATATGGAAGAATCTCATATGTCAAGTAGATCTAGAATAACTAAGAATTCCAACTAACATCATTCTTTAGGGTTAGTAGAATTAATTTTAAAACAAAACAAAAAAATAATTTTTTGATATATTATATGTGGATGGTAAGCACATATTAATGTCAAAAGACTCAAGCAAGTATGGACTCATTTCATCTCATTAGAAACATTTACCTATCCATTTTTCATATTTCATTTCACTATCCACTTCACCCAATTTCATCATGTCCCCCTTTTGAAATAAACTAATAGTGTGTCATGTTCTAAAGTATATGCATATTATTCCTATGTGTGGTTCCTAAATAAAAGTTAAAAGAGTCAAAGTACTATAAACTAAATAAAATCAAATGATGAATGTGAGTTATGCCTCCTTGCAAAAGACATGATCCTATGTCGTAGCTTAGCAAAGCCAAATCTAAAGCAAAGGGACTTGAAGGTAATCTAGTTGCATACATGTTATCCTAATGAAGAATGTATCATCACTTGGGAGCCAAAGAACCCTAATACATGTCCTATATGGTAGTTTGAAATCTCCTTTATGATTGTGTGGGAGATGACAGAACCCAAGTCCACTCGCCGGTTTGGGTTCCTTGCCCCTAGAGCAAATCCTCAAAGTGTCCCTGCATGGCCACAGGGTTCCTGAAGAATATGCCCGTAGCACCAAAACTGTGACTCTGATCGCAAATCCGTCAATTCCAGTGGATCCAGGATGTTTTTTTTCAACTAGGGGACCCCCCACAACGTGCCTAGAATGCTCAAAAACGGTGCTATTGTGCCATCTCCGGAGCTAGGGTTTTGCTCAGTGAAGGCCATGCCAATCTTGCTCAAGTGGGTCATTTCTCATTCAAAGGATCCTGAGCATGTGTGGCCATACTAAACATGTCCATAATGGCCATGTGCATGTGTTCACTCTCCATTTTGGGTTCTGTGCCCCCGGATCAAATCCTCAAAGTGTCCCTGAATGGCCACAGAGTTCCTGATGAAAATGCCCATAGCACCAAAACCGTGACTCTGATTGAGAATCCATCGATTTCGGTGGATCTGGGATGCCGGTTTTCAGCTAGGGCCCCCCCACAACGTGCCTCGAACGCTCGGAAACAGTGTTATTGTGCCATCTCCGGAGCTAGGGTTTTGCTTAGTGAAGGCCATCCAATCTTGCTCAAGGGTGTCATTTATGATCCAAAGGATCTCTGGCATGCATGGACATATTGAACACATACAAAATGTCCATGTGCATGTGTTGGAGCTGACGGAACCCAATTCCGCTCACCGGTTTGGGTTCCGTGCCCCCAGAGCAAATCCTCAAAGTGTCCCTAAATGGCCACGAGGTGCCTGCCGAAAATTCCCGTAGAACCAAAACCATGACTTCATTCGCGAATCTGTCAATTCTGGTGGATTCGAGACACTGGGTTTCATCTAGGAGACCCCCCACAATGTGCCTCAAATGCTCGAAAATGATGATATTGTGTCATCTATGGAGCTAGGGTTTTCTCAGTGAAGGCCATGCCAATCTTGCTCAAGGGGGTCATTTATGATCCGAACTATCTCGAGCATGCGTGGCCATCGTGAACACATCCAAAATGACCACATGCACATGTGGGATTTGACGGAACCCAAGTCCGCTCGTCGGTTTGGTTTCCGTTCCCCCAGAGCAAATCCTCAAAGTGTCCGTGAATGGCCATGGGGTGCCTGACCAAAATGCTCGTAGCAACAAAAAAGTCACTCCGATCATGAATCTATCACTTCCGGTGGATCTAGGACACCGGGTTTCAGCTAGGGGATCCTCCACAACGTGCTTTGAACGCTCGAAAACAGTGCTATTGTGCCATCTCCAGATCTAGGGTTTTGCTCAATGAAGTCCATGCCAATCTTGCTCAAGGGGGTAATTTCTCATCCAAAGGCTGCCGTGCATGTGTAGCCATCCTGAACATGTCCACAATGGCCATGTGAACATGTGGGAGTTGACGGAACCCAAGTCCGCTCGTCGGTTTGGGTTCCGTTCCCCTGGAGCAAATCCTCAAAGTGTCCCTGAATGACCACGGGGTGCCTGACCAAAATGCCCATAGAAGGAAAACTGTGACTCTGATCGTGAATCCATTGATTCTGATGGATTTGGGACATTGTTTTTTCAGCTAGGGACCCCCCCACAATATGCCTTGAACAATTAGACATGGTGTTATTGTTCCATCTCCGGAGCTAGGGTTTTGCTTAGTGAAGGGCATGCCAATCTTTCTCAAGGGGGTCATTTATGATCTGAAGGCTTCCGGGCATGCATGGCTATCGTGAACACATACACAATGGCCATGTGCACATGTGGGAGCTGACAGAACCCAATTTTGCTCATCGGTTTGGGTTTCCTTCCCCCAGAGCAAATCCTCAAAGTGTCCCTGAATAGCCATGGGGTACCTGAACAAGATTCTTGTAGCACCAAAATCATGACTCCGATCACGAATCCATCGATTCCTATGGATCTAGGGTGCCAGGTTTCAGCTAGGGCCCCCTCGACAACGTGCCTCAAACACTTGGAAATAATGCTATTGTGCCATCTCTAGACCTAGGGTTTTTCTGAGTGAAGGCCATGCCAATCTTCCTCAAGGGGTTCATTTATGATCTGAAGGCTCTCAGGCATGTGTGGCCATTGTGAGCACATCCAAAATGGCCCCGTGCATGTGTGCTAGCTGACAGAACCCAAGTTTGCTCGTCAGTTTGGGTTTCGTGCCCCAGGAGCAAATCCTCAAAGTGTCCCTGAATGGCCACGGGGTGCCTAAGGATTTTCTATGAGGGAACAATGTTGGAATATTTAAGTCTTCCTACCATGTCATTTATTTACATTAGATGCATTAATTAATCTTTTATGGTTAATTTTATGTAATAGACTAGGAAATTTCCTTGTGTGGACCACAAGGCAACATGGGAGGATAAGAATACATCCAAGGTGTGAACCACAAGCCATCTAGGCCACTTGAGCACTTTAATAATTGATTTTGGATAAGATTTAGAAGGAAAGGCGCATTTCTGAGTTTTAGAGCTTTTTTTACTGCTTTTTCCCTATGGGGGAAAAGCTAGTCTACCTAAGAAACTGTTTTTTGCACCCAAGACTTTCCTTAATGAGTTTCCCTTCCAAACTTCACATTTGGCATTTTTTTTGTCCATAATTCACCTTGAGATCACAAATTAGGAAATTCGTGAGCTTTTGGGTTGATTTGGAAAGTCAACTTGCCACGTAGGGGGGATGGGCATTTTTAGCAAGTCTGATGGAGAGATGATTCTTTTGGTATCTTTAGCCCTTCGAATTACTGATTTAATGTTATTTTAATAGCATCCTATTACTTTCATATGGTTGGATGATGTATTTTTATCATGAGAAGTTAATACAGAAATCTACTCTTGTGCATAATGTTTGTGTCTTTGACTAGTTGTGTGAGATTTTTCTTATGAGAGAGTGTAATTTCTTGAATAGTTCTTGGATGTGAACTTATTTTCACATGGTATAAGAGCCATCAAACTATTCCTTTCATCTTTGATTGTCTTGCAGGATCCAACAGTCTCAAGAAGGGCACATTGATCAATTCACCGGGTGAATTCTATTCTCTATAGGGCGCATTTTGGAATCCAGAAGTGTTCTAAAATCAGTCAATAAGTTTATTTTATAGAAGCAATGGATCACACACAGCAAATCATCCTCACTCCTTTCAATTACTTTGATTGGAAAGCACAGATGGAGATTAAACTGAGGAGCAAATGGCTCTACAAGGTGACCATGGCAACTGAAGCTGAGCCAACCTCAACAGTAGAGAAATCTAAATGGAATAATATAAGGGATGAAGCCTATGGGATGTTATGTCTCACTACATCCAAAGAGATTCTATTTGATCTTGATGGCCTCACTTCACCCAATGAAGTATGGCTGAAACTTCAAGAATTGTTCGGGAAAATCGATGAATTAAGAGGCCACCAATTGGATAACGAGCTAGTCTCTTTGAGCCCGCAAAATTTTGATAATCTACAGGATTTTTTCTCCAAATTTAAGTCTCTTGCATTGCATCTGAAGCAATGTGGTATAGACAAGAAATATGAGCAATTCGTTTTGGCCATTCTCTCCAAGCTTGGTCCCGACTAATCAATCTTTGTCTCGACCTTCCATTCCACCCGGAAAGCAATTAAAAATTGGAAGAGCCCAACACTTTCAGAATTCATGGAGTCTTTGACACAAGAACAAGACAAATTGGTCTTGATGGGATCCATTAAAAATCCATCCAAAGACCACTGTCTGAATGTTGGAGATTCAAGGGGTTTGAAAGGCAAGAAGAAGGGAAATTTCAAGAAGCCCACCGGTGAGAAGAAAGACAAGCAGATTTCAAATGGAGAGACATCCAACTTCAAGAAGAATCTGAACAAGAAGAATGAGAGGACAAAGTGAAATTATTGCAGTAAGGTGTTTCATCTTGAAAGCTCTTGCATGAAGAAAACCAATGACCAATTGACTTCACTCTTGGAGAAATCCAACATTCCTCTTCCAGAGAGCGCAAGGAGGAAGGATGGAGGACAAAATTCCAATGATAAAGAGAGAGTTCATGCATTGATGGCCAACACTTCAAAACCTTATTCATTCATCATTTATTCTGATGCATCAAGACACATGGTTTCTACAAGTAAGTTTTTCACTTCACTTGACTCTTCCAGTGGTCCAAACATTGTATTGGGAGACAATTCTGAAACTTCTAGCAAAGGCAAAGGTAGCATAGATCTCGAGTTTGCATCATTTAATAATGTTTTATATGTGCCTAGACTTGCTGCAAACCTACTGTCAGTCTATCAAATGACCCATACAGGGCTTCCCAGGAGAGTAACCTTTACCCCCAATGATGTTGAGATAGCAGAAATTTCAACAGGAAAAATTATTGCATTTGGTAATGCTGATCATTGTTCTAGAATTTACAAGTTTTCTCATTTTGTGCCAAACCCCTCACCTTCTGCTCTGTTAACCCATGCCAATGAGTCCAACAAGCTATGGCATGAAATATTTGGCCACCTAAACTACAAATACCTTTTTCCCAACTTCATGAGAAAGAGATGGTTATAGGGCTGCCCAATATCAAATTTTCCAAAGGTGTCTGTCAATCTTGCATCCTAGGAAAACACCCTGAGCATAAGTATGGGAGATCCACCACTGAGAGAACCATTGCACCATTGGAACTTATACACACTGACATATCAATTCCATTCCCTCACGAGTCCTTGAATTATGCAAAATACATTCTCACATTCATAGATGACTTCAACAGGTATTGTTGGATTTATTTCATCAAGTTAAAGTCAGAAGTTTTTGGGTTGTTCAAGCTATTCAAAGCCTCGTTTGAGAACCAGTCTGGTAGGCATATTAAAGTTATAAGACCTGATAATGGTGGTGAATATGTGAAATCAAAGTTTCAACAATTTTGTGCCTCTTTAGGCATTCAGATGCAACATACAGTTCCATATACACCTCAGCAGAATGGGTTTGCTGAGAGGAAAAATAGGTCTCTAAAGGAGATGGCCACTTGTATGCTTGAGGCAAAGGAATTGTATCCTAAGCTATGGGATGAGGCAATAAATTGTGCACTTACATTCAGAATAGAGTTCCACACAAATCTCTCAAAGGTATCACTCCTTTCAAGGCTTGGACAGGTCACAAACTTGACATCTCTCATTTTAGGATTTTTGGCTCAAAGGCTTGGGCTAGGATTCCACTTGAGAAGAGGAGGGCATTGCAGCCCCAAATAAATCCATGTTTATTTGTTGGATATTAAGAGGACTCCAAAGGTTATAAGTTGCTGAACATGACCACTCATAAAGCATTCATCGAAAGAAGTGTGCAGTTTGAGGAAGAGCCCTCTCAGAGCGCTGAAATTGGAGAACCATCTTCACCACTACGTGAAGAAGAAGTAAGTGATGTTATTGATATTTTTTATTATGATATTTCTGATGATGAGGATCATTTCATTGCAGATGATAAATCACCTACAAGGCCTAAGTGGTCTGTAAAAACTTTGCAAGCAGCAGGTCAACTAGCAGCCAATCCTTAGGACCAAAGAAGGACTAGATCACAGTTTGAGACTGCTCTCAATTTGAATGATCCTTATCTTTCTGAGAAATGCTATATTATGATAGATTCTGATCCAAAAACATATGAGGAAGCCTCACATGACCCAAGATGGCAGATTTCTACGGATGAGGAGTTTGATTCATTACAGAAGAATGAAACTTGGGAGCTAGTCAAGCTCCCCGCAGGCAGAAAGTTGGTGAGATGCAAGTGGATTTATAAGACCAAATGTGCAGCGGATGGTGCAGCCATTAAATACAAAGCAAGGCTGGTAGAAAAGGGATATTCTCAGGTCCAAGGACTTGATTATAATGAAACATTTACACTGGTATCTTAGAAAGACTCCATTAGACTAGTTTTGGCAGTGGCAGCTTCCAAGTGGTGGGAAGTACATCACATGGATGTGAAAAGTGCTTTCCTCCATGGGGAGATTGAAGAAGAAATATATATGCGGAAACCACAGGGTTACACATCAGATCCAAACCTTGTTTGCAGGTTGAAAAAATCTTTGTATGGACTTAAGCAAGCCTCCAGGGCTTGATATGCAAAGATGGATAGTTTCCTGCTGTCACAATCTTATGTTCGGTGTAAATCTGACCCAAATGTCTATATGAAGCTTGTTTATGGTTTTATAATGTTAATAGTGTTGTATGTTGATGATTTGCTGATTGCAAGTAGTAGCAATGACCAAATATCATCATTAAAGACAGCCATGCACCAGGCATTCTCCATGAGTGACTTGGGAATTCTTAAGCAATTTTTGGGGCTTGAGATTTCTCAAACAAAAGAAGGAACCAAGGTATGTCAGTCAAAGTACGCTTCTGATCTGTTGAAGAAGTTTAAGATGGTTAATTGCAAGCCTTCTAAGACTCCATTCCTTTTTGGAGTTAGACTAGAAATGCAGAATCTACACCATTGTTTGACAACACTTTATATAGACAGTTGATTGGAAGCTTGCTCTACTTGACACACACTCGACTAGATCTTGCATATGCTGTGAGTGTGGCATCAATATACATGGAGCATCCACATGAGCTACATTGGAGGGCTGCAAAAATAATCCTTCATTATGTGCAGGGCACAAAGAGTGATGGGATTCACTATGCTGCAGATTCGAGCCTAGATCTCTTGGGCTTCACAGATCTAGATTGGGATGGTGATAGCCTTGATAGGAAATCCACATCAGGATTTGTATTCATGCTTGGAGGTGGCCCTATTTGCTGGTCCAGCAAGAAACAGAATGCCATAGCACTATCTTTAGCGGAGGCAGAGTACAAAGGAGCGGTGAATGTTGCTACACAGTGTGTTTGGTTGCAGGGGATTTTGTTTGAGTTTGAGATTTCTTTCACTACTCCCACTGTCATTTTTTGTGACAACCAGAGTGCCATTAGAGTTTCATGTGATCCAGTATAGAGGTAGAGGACCAAGCAAATAGAGATTCATATGCACTACATCATAGGCTTAGTGCATGACCAGATCATAGATTTGCAGTATTGCCCCAGAGGTGAGAAAACTGCAGATATCTTCACCAAGGCTTTCACAGAGAAGACATTCATCTATCTTAGATCACTGCTTGGGATGGTTGAACATGTGGTGGAGTGAAGGGTTGACCAGCAACCTTTCAATTTTGATATGTCCAAGTTTTGAGGGGAGGTTTTTCCCATGAGGTTTTCCTTCTATCATTGTTTTTGTGGACCGACAGTATTGTACAAGGTGACCAAGTCTTGTTACTGGGCCCTTAGTATTTCATTTTTTGATATTTAGATCATTTAAGTCAGAATTCAGAGGGGGTGTTGGAATATTTAAGTCTTCCTACCATGTCATTTATTTACATTAGATGCATTAATTAATCTTTTATGGTTAATTCTATGTAATAGACTAGGAAATTGCCTTGTGTGGGCCGCAAGGCAACATGGGAGGATAAGAATACATCCAAGGTGTGAACAACAAGCCATATAGGCCACTTGGGTGCTTTACTAACTGATTTTGGATAAGATTTAGAAGGAAAGGCGCATTTCTGAGTTTTAGAGCTTTTTCTACTGCTTTTTCCGTATGGGGGAAAAGCTAGTCTACTTAGGAAACTATTTTTTGCACCCAAGACCTTCCTTAATGATTTTTCCTTCCAAAATTCGTATTTGGCATTTTTTTTGTCCATAATTCACCTTTAGATCACAAATTAGGAAATTCGTGAGGTTTTGGACTGATTTGGAAAGTCAACTTGCCACCTAGGGGGGATGGGCATTTTTAGCAAGTCTGATGGAGAGATGATTCTTTTGGAATCTTTAGCCATTTGAATTAATGATGTAATGTTATTTTAACAACAACCTATTAATTTCATATGGTTGGCTGATGTATTTTTATCATGAGAAGTTAATACAGAAATCTACTCTTCTACATAATTTTTGTGTCTTTGACTAGTTGTGTGAGATTTTTCTTATGAGAGAGTGTAATTTCTTGAATAGTTCTTGGATGTGAACTGATTTTCACAAACAAAACCCAAACCGACGAGTGTACTTGGGTTCTGTCAGCTCCCACACATGCATGTTTCCATTGTGGATGTGTTCACTATAGCCATGCACGCCCGAGAGCCTTCGGATCGTAAATGACCCCCTTGAGCAAGATTGGCATGGCCTTCACTCAGCAAAACCATTCGTCCTTATATGGAACAATAACACCCTTTCCAAGCATTTGAGGCACATTGTGGGGGGGTGGCTAGCTGAAAATTGGGGTCTTGGATCCATCAGAATCGACGGATTCATGAATGGAGTTAGGTTTTTGGTGCTACGAGCATTTTCATCAGGCACCCCATGCCCATTCAGGGACACTTTGAGGATTTTCTCTAGGGGAACGAAACCCAAACTAGTGAGCGGAATTGGGTTCCGTCGGCTCCCAAACATGCACATGGCCATTGTGGATGTGTTCACAATGGCCATGCACTCCCGGGAGCCTTCGGATGAGAAATGACCCCCTTGAGCAAGATTGGCATGGCCTTCACTGATCAAAAACCTAGCTCTGGATATGGCACAATAGCATTGTTTCTGAGCGTTTGAGGCATGCTGTCAGGGGTCCCCTAGCTGAAACCCGACGTTGCAAACCCACCGAAATTGACGTATTTGTGATCAGAGTCACAGTTTTGTTTCTACAGGCATTTTGGTCAGGCACCCCATGGCCATTCATGGAAAATTTGAGGATTTGTTCTGGGGGAACGGAACCCAAACCGGCGAGCGAACTTGGGTTCTGTCAGCTCCCACACGTGAATGTGGCCATTGTGGATGTGTTCACGATGGCCATGCACACCCGGGAGCCTTCGGATCGTAAATGACCCCTTTGAGCAACATTGGCATGGCCTTCACTGAGAAAAACCCTAGTTCCTGAGATGGTACAATAGCACCGTTTCCATGTCTTGGAGGCACGTTGTGGGGGGGGGCCTAGCTAAAAACCGGCATCCCAGATCCACCGGAATCAAAGGATTCCTGATCGGAGTGATGGTTTTGGTGCTATAGGAATCTTCTTCAAGCACCCTGTGGCCATTCAGGGACACTTTGAGAATTTGCTCTAGGGGCACCAAACCCAAACCGTCAAGCGTACTTGGATTTCGTCAGCTCCCACATGTGCATGCAACCATTTTAGATGTGTTTATGATGGCCACGCACGCCCAAGAGCCTTCATACTGTAAATGACCCCATTGAGCAAGATTGGCATGGCCTTCACTAAGAAAAACCCTAGTTCTTGAGATGGCACAATAGCACCGTTTCTGAGCATTGGAGGCACGTTGTAGGGGGTCCCCTAGCTGAAACCCGGCATCCCGAATCCATCGAAATCGACGGATTCATGATCGGAGTCACAATTTTGGTGCTATAGGAATCTTTATTAGGCACCCCATGGCCATTCAAGGACACTTTGAGGATCAACTCCCACACGTGCATGTGGCCATTGTGGATTTGTTCACGATGGCCACGCATGCTAGTTAGCCTTCAGATCATAAATGACCCCCTTGAGCAAGATTACAATGGAATTCACTAAGAAAAACCCTAGTTCCTGATATGGCACCACAAATGAGCACATATCTAAGCATATTATGCATATCACATGGCAATATCTAGACTCTTGAACAATCTGAGGCTCACGAATTACCGACTATGTGTAGCAAATTGATGCATAATGGTTGTGATTGATAACAATCGTCAATAGAGCATGGTCATCAAAAATGTATATTAATGACACAAAATTTTTCAACAAGGGAATGCAACTAATCAACCACCCGAGTTGACTAGGGCTTCGATGTGGAATGTAACATACATGTGGCTTCTATGTAAACTTCACATGACCCTCCACATGTGTACGTTGGAGTAGGGATAAGAACATTATAGGAATCCCAAGAAATCTAGTTGGGTGGCTATTAGGTTGGCTTAGCTTATTTTTAGAGTAAAGGCTACTTTAGATGAGGTTAGAAGGAATGAAGGAGTTCCTCATATTATTTTTTTAAGAAGAAGAGACAACCATAATTTTTAGGATTTTGAACTCAACATTTGGGAATGTGAAGTGTTGTACCATATCCATATGCACCCTTAATAATATATGAAGTGTGATATAGTTGTAAGGGTTTCCATTTAGCTCAAGCATTGAAGGATATATATGGAGTTTCTTGCCTAGGATGGTTCTCTAGCTGAAATCTTTTGCATAATGTGTAGAATCTGGCCACGTGTAGGTATGTTTAACTATTGGTTAAATTGTTTTCTTTGACATTAACCCGTTGAAACAAGAAATACACCACATAAAACATAAGCACAATAAATTTTTAATTATTTATCTTGAATTCAAAATGTAAATGCATTTGAGCAATTACCTATTAGAATACTAACGACAGTAAAATATTAGATTTTGAGATGGATTTATGCTAATATTTCAACTTAAAAGGATTAAAAGGGGCTTATGCAAGTTTACATTTGTTTTTTATTCTTTTATTATTAACATTACAAAACATAAAAAGACCTTGCTCCTCTTCCCTCAAATTTGCATGAATATTTAAGTAGTTTACATAGCTTGTTGAGTTGGCCAACAAAACAAATAGCGAGTTATATTAAGTGCATTTTATAAAACCACAAAAAAAATTACTACAATTGAGGTTGAGTCATGTTTGAGATACATGATGTGAAAATTGTGAATGTAAACCTTTGTGATTTTTCATATGGTTCCATAGATCCGAGAAAATTAGATCCCTAGGGAAACCCTGGGCACTTCCCTTCATTTGAGGATGGTACCCAGAGTAAATTGAGTGGCATAAACTAAATGAACCTAAACCTACATGGAAATTGAGTGAGTGCCACAAATATTAAGTAAATCATAGAGGCAACAAACCCGAGAACTTAACCTTTAGATCTCCTACTTGTAATAGAAAATGTGGAGGTAATAGGATTGAGGACCTCCATGTTCCAAAGAAAGTTCTTACACTAGATTGGAGTATTGTGTGTGAAGTGCAAAGAGAAAGGTATTCTAGGTTTTTACAAAGCTTCTTTGAAATGGTTGCTTGGTGTGGTGGATTCAACTATGAATTTGGTCGAGGACAAGGCAATACAGGACATCAAGACTTGTTTATGTTATCGCAAGGGACTACCAAGGTATTTGGAAATTTCGTTAAGGGCTATGGTCATAGCCTTCTATGTACTTGATAATAGTTGGATGATCAATTTCTCAAACAATATGCTACATAGAAAATAAAGAGAATGTCTGACTAGTGTTTGATTTTTTTTACACAAATTGTGGTCTTCAGGATAATTGTAGTTGTAGGGTCTTGGATGCTATATGATTCACCAATAACAAGCATTGTACTATTCACATTATCAACACTATCATTGAGCAAGGTTGGTATTTGTGAAACCATTTACACAACTTGTTTCCTTAGTGCCAAATTTTTGCGGCTATATAGGAAGTGTTCAACAAAATGCCTAAATTAAATGCAGTCTTCTTAATTGAAATAATTGCAACATGTGTGCTAGTTGATTATTAGGGTTATGGTAACAACAAAGGTGACGATGATAATGTGGAGACCGTCCAAATATAGGTGTAGACGTATAATGCAGGGACCATCATATTGTAGGTTTAGTCATTAAACATCTTGCCACCATTAAGGTAAAACTGCAAAAGAGGGTGGATCCTAGTGGCCCAACAACATCTTCTGTATGTTGGTAACAAATTGGTTGATCAGCATTTGCCTTTAAATTATGGTATTGGTACGGATTCAATATTATCTACGGTTTTGTGTTTTCATCGGGGAGGAGGAATAAATGATGTACCATCCTAATCTAAGTATCATGGAACATGGTTCCCAATGTAAACTCGAACAAACATATGGAACTCGAACAAACATATAAATTTTATTATCAAATAGTGGAACATGGGTCCCAATGTCCATACGATGGCAACTCGTGCCCTATACAAAATCCAGCAACTCGTGCCATAGATCCAAAATACATGGCAACTCGTGCCATAGATAAAAAATACATGGCAACTCGTGTCGTAGATACCAAGTACATGGAAACTGGTTCCCAAAAGTGCCACATCATGGCTAATGTACAAAACATGGTGTGTCAAGCATTGTGACCACCCCCATCACTCCCAGGCACATATCCAAAATCGATCTTCCTCTTCTTGGAGATACTGGTATCTCGTGTCTTCTTCTGTCTAGGAGTAGACCATCTCTCCAGGCTCTGAAACAAATGATATAAGATACCATCATTTTCAAGCATTTGTAACATTTACCACATTTGTAAAATGAATGAGAATTCAATCTTAAATAGCTCACCGCTGATGTGAGTGGGAGATGTGAGGTAGGTGTCTTGGATCTGCTGAACCTCTCAACAATTCCAACCTACAACATTTACGACAATCATTTCATTGAAAAATAATAATTGCTTAAATTAATTTTCGTTAATGCATCAAAATATTTTCATAAATTAACTTGATTCTCACCATGAACACCTCCGACAATGGACATGACTGGGCTTTAGGGATAGCAGGTGGAGCAGTTGGATGGACAACCTACTCCGATGCAGTCATGGGGGGGGGGAAGATGTAGTTGCAGCAACTATGTGTGCAACCACTGTAGATACATGGGCGGATACTGGATGAGTAGTTGCCACAATAGTGCCGGGATCTGGAGAATATATGGTGGAAGAGGATATGGTGGTATGGGGTGGAGGAGGATGTCGTAGATGATGAACCCCTACCGGTTGTACGATAGGGGGTATCGACCCAAAAGGGCTAGGGGGAATGTGGAGGGATGGTGAATGGGAGGGCAATCCTGGATAGAGGGAGGAGGATGGATAGAAGGGAGGTTGTGGACGAAGGGGGGAAGCTGTATGGAAGGGGGGTGTGGGCGAATGGGGGAGTATGGATAGACTGGGGGGCATGGATGAATGGGGGAGGATATATATACGGGGGACATGGAAGAATGGGGGAGGATGGACGGAGGGGGGAGTATGGACGAAGAGGGGAGGCTGGATGGAAGGGAGGGAGTGGACGGAGGGAGGGGTCTGGGTGGAAACATGGGACTAAATGGGGGATGGGGAATTGTTCCACTCGTAGCTATTGGTTTCCCCTGCATACACATTTGTAATATCATAGTTTAGTAAACAAAAATAAAATTAAACCATAATAAGTCGTAACAATTCAAATTAAAAGCGTTCTTTTAACTACACATTGTACCTGTGTATATGGTGATCTACCGATCCCTGACGTAGATGGCTGATCAACATAGTCCAGGAATACCTATGGATACCAAAATGCATGCACGTTATGAACATATTAAACAAGTAATTATTTAGGCAATCAAAATATTCAAAAATATTGTATGAACTATCATCGTGTATGTCATAAATATAAAAACATAAATAATAGAAATGCCATAAGTAATAACAATATTGTGTAAGGTAATAAAAATACCTTCGTGTGAGGTGTCGCAATTTCAGTTGCAGTTGCCATTGTTGCATCCAAGATGGGAGATCCTACGTTCTCCCATTATGGCGTCTCAACTCTAAATAATTGTACATTGAAATAATAGTTTAAGTCAAATACAAATACTTTAAAATTACTTTACAAACTATCAAGTGATGATTGAAAACACATTAAAAAAAGTGCTAACCTGCTCCATATAGAAGCCCTCGATTGGGCCAAGGAAAGTGTGCCCGCAATGGGGACAAAGATGTGGCATTGTCCTTGTCGAACTAGAAGGCCCAGCATGGCTACCACCAATCACAGGTCGATCCTGAATCTGTCGTGAAGTCCTTGCACCTGAGTCTCTATCAGGGTCAACCTATCTCTCCACTATAGTTGCTGCTACAAAGGTGGTGTGTCTAAGGAGTCCATGTGAAACACTCCTCATCACCCCCCTGATATGATCACATTTGTGGGGTAATTGAGGTGGTTGGGGAGAGGGGTTGGGCTCATGCCTAGGAGCTGGTGGCCCTATAAATGGGTTCCTCCTAGTAGCAGGTCGATCTTGGGTAGAGCCACACCCAACACCTTGGAACTCGGGTATGTCAAAATAGTTGACATGTAAACCGAGTGCAAACTCGGCCCATAGTTTCCAAAGGAAGTACTGTGGAACATCCCTATTATTGCAGGGAGGTTTATCGCAAACCATGAACCACGTATGCATCCAATTGTCCCTCCATGGTTGGAAATGACACCAATCCATGCAGACATGTGGCTCTCTAATGTCTAGTGGTTGTTGTGTTCTTGGATCGATGAACATATTGTATAATTGGGACTTTTTAATATTCAAATATTTTATTTCCTCCTTGGAAATGCCTATGGAATAATACTCCTCCATCCTAGCTCTATATTCAGTCATGTCAGTCAATTAGCGATGTGCATGGATGAGGGAGTCAATTGAGCTCTCAATTGAGGTGGAAAGGGACACTCGATATGGTTCCCCCATGTTTCTTAGTTCTCGACTGTGCACTCTCATTTCATTTACATAATGGTTCAAGTCGTCTTGGTCGAAATTTTGTTGGGGGTTTTGATTTTCTTGGGCATTTTGATGTTGTTGGGGGTTTTCATTGGTTCCAAGATTTATGTTTTCTTGTATTCCACCGGACTCCATGTTAACATTTTGTTCATTCATTGTATAAGTTTACACTCTGCAAATGAAAAATTCTCTATTATTTTAGTAATTTAGGAATTATTAAAAATTTAATAAACAAACAAAAATGAATAAAATGACAAAAAACATAGATCTTACCTATCCAATGCACAAGATGATCACTTGGTTGATGGAATGAGAGAGTTTTTTAGTGGAAATGGTGAAAATGGTGGTCTGTAGCTCCACACACACGATGGGAAAGTGAGGCTTCACCACAATGTAGGAAATAGAATGCCTCAAATATTTTTTTGTATTACCTTAACAGGAACGCGTGCACGCTTTTAAGCACATACACGCTAGAAACACACACGCGCCTCAGTTCTATACCGAACCTAATGGTGCATGCATGCTTCCTTAAGTGCATGGGTGCATTTGGTTTTTCCCCGCTAGCGCGGCCCCGTTGCAATGCTTTTGGGGAGCATCTTTGTGTGCCCTCCCATTTTCATCATAACAAACTCAATTAAATGAATGTACAATATTAGGTACTATTATGTAATATGGGGCACTTAAATTGTCTCATTTTTAATGAGGATAAACTGTCGAGCATGACACAGTTTCATTTTTTTATATTTTTTCAAATATTCAATTATTTAGGACATTTCAAAATAGATAAAGATCTATAAGGGGAAAATTTTGAGGCGACGTTCCAAAAAATGAGGTGGAGCTAGGACTTACATCATGATTTTTTCCATATTTAGTAATTTTTTTTGTGAAAAGGACAATTTGAATATTCCGTTTCCATATTTAAAATTGTGTTTTGCTAGAAGAGCAATTTGAGTGCCCCTTTTTCCATGGAGACATTGAAACCATTGAATCTACACACTCTAGTCATGAGTTTGAATGATGATGCATTGAAGAGGATGGATTCAAACCATCTTTCCTCCTTTCCATTATACAAAACAAAGAAGTGCAACTCTCAAATGAATGCTACCGCTCTAAACGTTGTTTTAGATATAAAATTAGAAACACACAAGTTTGGTGAAAAAAAATTAAAATTAACATAGAAGTTTGGTGCAACATATAATTTTTCTATGAAATGATTGATAAATGAAAAGAATATGGCATAAATACTAATGGTGTATTTTTTGAGTTCATGAGTACATCAAAAGAAAAATATAAAAGAATATAAAACTATATATATTTTTAAAAGTTACATATTTCTAATATGTCAATGTATGTCTTCAATTTCATCTTTCATGATTGTGTGTAACATAATGGAGCGGGTCATCAAACACAAACACATTGAGAAAATGGAAAACTATTAAATTACCCATGGTTTATCCAATTCCTTACCAAGGGCTTGTTTACAGTGTAGCTAAATCTAAAGAAGGCACCTAGGATTAGAGGTGGCATGCAAATCTGTGATAAGGAGACATGTAGACATATCACGACAAGGGGACATGTAGACTCATACGCTACTGGAAAAACACATTCTTATCATATTGGATAACATGTTTAAATTGATAAAACTTGGCATCTCCAAAAGTACCATTCTGCATCCCTTTCTAGTATCTGTAAATTCTAGTGAGTGTTTGGAGGTAGGACCCTAAACCCCTATTTGACATTAGGGAAAATTTTACAGGCGAAATTTATCTAATGGGATAATTTTCAAGGTTTTTTTCCGAAAGAATATTCTTCATTTTCCATTTTTTTTCTAATATGATTTTCCCAAATTCCATAGGATTAAAGTTTTTTACTCTAAAAATAGCCAAAATTGTCAAAAAACTATATAAAACCATTAGAAATTTGAATTATTTTTTTAAATAAATCGCCAAACATTTTATTGTTGGAAATTTGATAATTAATAAGCTTCACCAAGGTTTATACACTTAAAAAATTATGGCTCCTTAAAAATTTCCAGATTTGACATAGCTAAAAATGAAGGGAGATGGGAGAGACTAGGATTATCAAGGTGTACCAAATGGAGCTATAGGTGAAGGATCATGGTGTTTCTTCATCTAGTAGATAGACTAGATATTCATCTAATCATAACACTATTTTGTAAGAAGACATGAAGATCACCTTGCAAGCTACAAACTTTTCAGTGTAACATTCAACAATAGATCAAATAATAGTATCACCAAGAAGGGAGGGATCCACATGAGGTAATAAGTTGGGAAGAGATGTAGGTTATTTTGAGGCTATTGTTTGATGTTCACCACTCATAGTTAGGGTCATGTTGAGAACTAACATGGGGACTAGAACTTCCACATCTCGTTGTGCAAATTTGTAGTACTCCATGATTACAGTGTGTAAGCAGAGTGACTATATTCAAACTACCATATAGCACCTCTTTAATGTATTGTTATTTTCTAAGTGGGGATGCGGGAGCTCTATTAGGAGATTTTTAGCACTAGATATGGGTCTCAAGAATTTTGACATGGTTAAGAGAGGGAAGATGGGGATAGGACCCTAAAGGAATATTTTATGTGTCTTTGGCCATGGATAACACCTCAAACCACCAAATAAGACCTCTTGAGGTTATCCTAACCTCCTAGTCATGAAATAAATACAATTATCAAGTTTTGGATACTAGGTATGAGTCTTTAGGCCTTTGTTGTGGTTGAGGGAGGAAACCTTAGACACGTTCCCTAAATTAAGATTCTAAACCCCCAAGGTAATGAATGATCTTTCAATCTACAACACATGACCTTCTAAGCATATTGTTGTCCTTTTAGTGCAGATATTGGTAATACTAGGATTTTTTTAACATAGGACTGGGTCTGAGGACTTTTGACATGACTAAGGCTCAAAGCTTAAGCATTAGGCCCTAAAAATGAAGATGTTAGAAAAACAAGGCAAATAACAAAGCCCTGAATTGAAACACATAACCTCTTGAGGGGATATTTACCCTCTAAGTGGCAATTTGGGCACCATTTTTACTTTTTGAGAACAAGGCATTTAGTTTGTAGGGCCCTCAACATGGTTGGGTGAGTAATATTTGACATTAGGACCTAAAGTAATATTTTGTTCATCTAAAGCCAATAACAATGCCTTGAACCAACACACATTACCTCCCAAAAGGATCCATCACCTCCAAGTGGGCATATTCGCACCATAATTGTTTTCTTCAGCATTAGGTATCGATCTTGAGGCCTAGTCAAAAGTCAGGTGATGAAATATGGGAATTTGGTCTAAAACTTAGCTTCTAAATCTCATGATCCTTGAACAATGCCTCAAGCCATCACATGTGGGTTCAACCTTTGAGTGGCTATAGGATAGGTCATGAGGCCCTATATATGATTAAGGAAGGAATGTAAGACTTAGGACCTAAGTAAGATTCTAAGCATCCAACTTTAAGAACAATGCCTTAAGCCATGAAACTTGACCTCTCTAGAGTATCCTCTTCATACGAGCTGGGATATGGACACCTTTTTAAGGATTTGAGAACTAAGTACGGTTCTCAGTTCCTTTCCATGAAGCTATAAAGGAAGCTTCTAGACATCCAAGGCAATGAACTATGCCTCAAAGCACCCCACATCATTTGTTAAGGTTATCCTTGGTCTCTACGTTGGGTATACATGCAATTAGCAGGTTGAGAGCATCGTCTATATGTTTCAGGGCCCTAGAGATGATTGCCATGAATTACAAATCACATGCACACTTTGTAAGCCATTTATTACAAATTGCGTGTGTGATTTAATGATAAAGAAAGCATGTGTGATGTCTTCACCTAGCTTGCGTGTCAATTAGGATCACAGTTCAAGGTTTGACGGACCTAGTTCTTATAAACACAAATACATTATTGATTATCATAATGTGAATGGATTTTGTAAAAATCAGATTATATCTAAAAAGTCCACCAACTCATTGCACTCACCCGAAAGTGAATAAGAATGGAGGCTATGACAACCTCACGAGTTCCTATGGCCACAATGGCCTTAAAACTTAAATTCCAGCAAGTCTTTTGGAATGATCTCCAAGGGTGAAGAGTAAAGGTTAACGAAGGTAGAGGAGGGTCCTCATTAAAAGAAGCCTACATTAGTTGTAGGGCATGGGAATGATCCAATACAAAAAAATATGCGAATATGTTCCGACTCAGAAGTTATGGGCTAAGTTATCTACGTTCCTTTGGTTCGTTGATTTGAAGGGCCATCTTTCTTCCATATGTGTAATCTGGATAAAGAATCTATTGAGAATATTTTGAAGCGCTGCCCTTGGATTTCTGATCTATGGAACAAAGACGCAACCATATGTAGGGAGTCATATTGTGGGAAAATTGGAAATCTTCAAAGACATGCAGATTGGCATGATTCATATATTAAACAGAATTAGACATAACATTCTCGATGATCTCCATGGACGAAGGATGGCTGGAAGTGTAATGACAGGGAAGGCATCATTCTGAGAGCAAAAAATCTCTCTAGAAAAGTGAGTAGTTTCATTGACTTGATTAATTGTAAATTTTTGTGTCCACTTTCTCAAAGTTATTTATTCTTTCAGTCTCTAAGTAGTGTATCTTTTTAATTTTTAAAGATTAATCTGAGTGTAACAAATGTGTAAAGTGAGCATTGATTTTATGGTGTCTTATTCTTGTTATGCTCAAATGTATCTTGATTAAGATTTAAATAAGCTTCAGTTAAGAGGTGGTTAAGAAAAGGGGTAGATTTTGTTTAACCATCCGTCGTCTCCAGAAAAGTAAATGATTGGTTATACCTATCGGTGTTCACCGGCCACCACTTTACTTATGCTCTTCTAGTTGTGTTAAAGAAATACATTCTACAGTCTAGTAGGGATGTGTAACTATCAACTATTTAAAACATTTACAACTGTGTATATATATAAAAAGCTTCCTCAGATTGCTGCTGTTCAACCACGTTTAGCATGTTTCAGTCGGTCGCTGCAGTTGTTATATATTGGTAGGGAGTTTATGCCCGACTTTCAAATGCTCTCCAGCCAAATAAATGGACGTCTTCTGTTTTAAAAGCTATTGTGTAGAGACACATGTTGTATCTTATCATAATAATAATTAAATCAACCGTGTTATGTCAATTAGGTTTTCGCATATTTATCTTTTAATATTTATCTTTTAATAAAGTAAGTTGACAATGATAAAAAAAATATATATTTAAATTATAACAATTTTCTCCATTTTATATTATAAAAAATAATGAACGAGATTCATTTTTTTATTTAGAAAATGAAAAAATGTTTACCTAAAAAATTAATAATACAGATCTTATGGATGATATCAATCAATTTACTGAGACAATTGATAGTATAAAATACTGTTAAAAATTTATGAGTGATAACAATCTTCTTCAACTCACAAATACTTTATTCATAAGAAAACAGCATATTCAACCTGTATCACTTGATACGTGTACCTATCAGGTTTATAATCTATGGAACTACACGTTTTCAAGGTGACAATCTAACGATTGGAATTGACCCGTCGATAGAGAAAAGTGAGTACTTTCATTGATGTAATGTAACAGAAAATTCGAAATCTATAAAAACAAAAACATTTTTATAATAAATAAATAATATGTAAAAATAAATAAAAAATTATAAAGTTATTTATTCATAATATTTAAAAAATAACTTTAGATGGTGCAAGTCAAAGAAATCTTAATATTTGTGGAGATAAGGGTAGTTTTACATGTTGATTATTCACATTATTTTCTATGAAGTATGAATATAGACGAGGACAAAGTGGAACCAATTCAACGCAAGGGTCAGCTCCGATGAAGCGGCTAAAAAATGGGGAAATAGACATGTTGACCATGTCAAAGGCCGCAAGTCGATTTGGTTAGTTAGAATTGGTCAACAATGTAATAATGAGTCAGTTAGAAAGTTAGTGGGTTAGTGGGAGCGGGGATAGCTTAGTGCGCCCTATAAATATGTATGAGGAAAGAACTTTGGTGGTTATTGTTATGATGATTATCCAAAAATTCTATTTGTGCAATGTAATGAGAATCTATGTTGTATGTGTCAAAGATATTTAAGGAGAAGTTGAGTAGCTAATCTACAGGTTGTGTGTGTAGATCCATTGTATGTCATCAAGAAATATGTGAGTCCTACTTGAAGTGCTTATTTGGTTGTGACTTTAATAAAATACAAGTGCTTTCGTGGTTTTTCCCATATGGGTTTTCCACGTAAAATATGGTTTTTCATGTGTGTTGATGTATGGGTGATTTGTTGTGATATGCATTTCTTTCCTCTGTTAAAAAATTAATTAGAATGATGGAATTAACTGTATAAAGAATGGATGCGATATATTAATCAATTCCAAGTTCTAAAGTATGTCGTAGTTATGAGTCTATCGAAGCATTGGTTTGTCGTTGCTATGTAGGTGTAATATGGTGACAAATGTATCGATCGGTGAATATCCCCCCTATGTACTGCATGAATTTTGGTTCCTGCAGTTCCCATAGATACTTCGGGTGAGACCTCATCTGCTCTACAAGTATTACCGAAAGTGTTAATCCCCTTTCAGGCCAGTGTCTGTGGATTGTGGTGTTTGTTGGTAAATGTTAAGTGTTGAACCCTGGTCGAAGTAAAAGTGCGCCAACAAATGGTTGTCGGGACCGGGACTTTGAGGAGAAGGGGAATGTTGTGGCATCTGACAAAGCCGTAGATAGAGGATTGGGTAGATCTGCAATTGGAATAATTTGCAAGACAGTATAATAGGCATCCTTGTTTGGATAACAAAGGCTGGTATGTTTTTACCGATATTGATGAAATATTTTTTGTTGAGTTCACAACAATATTGTATGAATGGTTAGCAAGGTTAACTGAAGAGTCGACGATCTTCCCAAGAAGTGAACTTAGACATTGGACGGCTGAGTTGATCAACGACTGAAGACTTTCGACAACCGTATTTCTCGCGCAGTGAACTTTTGGCTAGATCGTGTGTTGGAAGGGTATATTACCGAATTTTCTATTGACACTATCAAGTCCTATCGTGCAAGAAAAAGTGAGTTCTTTAAAGGCCTGCACAGTAAGTACCTTAAGTATTTGAACTTGTCAATTAAAAATATTCTTTGTGAAAAAGGCATAATGCGAATGGAGTCCGACAAGTAGAGCAATTGTGCGCGATGGGAATGGGTATTGTACAGATGATGGTCTGAGCGAGTTCATGGGATGATTAGAGGAGAAGAAGTTGAACTCGACGAAGAGTGTGGATTTCTGCAAAGTGGAAGATAGTTTCAGTCGAAAAAGAGGAGGAGAACTGCGATGGAAAATAGGGGTTATAGTGCAACTGAGAGAGCAAGCTACAAATTAGTACCGCATCTCGAAGATGATTCTAGTGAATAAGAGGACGACTACCGGCTCATTTCTGAGGAAGAAGAAGGTGCTGAAGGATCATTCCAGAACCAAGACTATGACATATCTATGACACCACGTATCTCCAGAGACTGAGGTAAGACCTAATATTTCTTCGCATTTTATTCTATCTAGTCAAAGTAGTGGTAGTGGTCCAAAGGGTACGTCACCGAGTGGGAATGCTCCCAGTAGTGGTCCAGTAGTAGTAAATCAATCAAATCCCCAAAGATCCAGAATGGCTGGGGATGACATGAAGCTACCTATTTTTAATGGGAATGGATCAGAAGATCCATAACAACACTGGTTTTTGTGTAATGTTGTATGGATTGTGAAACAAGGTCAAGACGACAATGTTAGGCTGGCTTAGTTGATTACAACCTTCATAGGTCATGCCTTAGACTAGTTCATGAAGTTTTTTGAGGTCACTGATAATTATCCTGTCAAGACCTTGGTTGAATTCAAAGAGGGATTGAAAAGTAAATTTAAGAAACCTAAATTTGAATCTCAATGTATTACAGAGTTGAAGGAGATTAAAAAAACATCGAATAAGTCTGTTTGGGACTTCGACTAGAATTTTAAAACTTTGATGGCTTGTACTAGTTGTCCAATGAACGATTTACAGCATAAGGAATGGTTTATTACTACATTGTTGCCTCATATTAGAGTTACACTTATGCAACAAAAGATACTGACATAGACAGAGACCTTAGAATTGGCCATGAAGTTAGAATCATCCACCATCAGTGAGACTAGTGTCGGTATGGCTCAATGTTGATGTATATGTAACTTCGGAATGTATTTTATATATGTATATTGTATCCCTACAGAGATGTTATTATTCCTCTATACAGAAGTGTCATCATTTGTATTTACAAGTGTCACAAGTTGCATTGCAAGTGTCGCAACTTATATATGATGGGTTATTAGACCACCAAGTGTGGGGTCGGCCTTGAGTTGAGTTACCATGGGTTATTAGACTCTCATAGAGACGTCAGCCCTGTTAGGTTATTAGGCAATTCAAGTCAGGTTATAAATAGAGTGAGGGTATCACTCTATTTGATCATTCACTTACTCATCTATTCTCTCACTTGAGTGATGCGCACTAGTGGAGGAGGAAAAGATGCTAGGAGACTATCTCTTGTACTTGGGTTTTGTATCATTGCTCTTTCTATCTCTGAGGATGTTGTGGGGTTTTTCACCTTCTTGGTTTTCCCCGAGGAAACTCTGTGTCTATTGTCTCTTGTGATTGATATGTTGTACATGTTATTCTCTCAGATAAGATTCTATATCATATTGAATTAATGCTCAAAATCTAACACTCAAATCCAATCACAATTAGCAAACCTTTATGTTCAGATACAAGATATGAAGAAGGGAAAAGAAAAGCGTGAAGATGTATGGTGTACTAGATGCAAAGATGATGGACACTCTAAATAACAATGTACATCATTCAGGATTATCTTAGTGTTGGAAATACAAATCCTTTGAATCCTATTGCTTGGTGTCATATTTGTCAAACTAAGGGGCATCGACCTAAACACTGTTATTTCTTATAGAAAATGGTAAGTAATCCCCATATCTTATGGTGTAAGTTTTGTAGTTCTGTCAGTCATGATGCGAAGCACTGTCATACATGCCATTTTCTCACCGAACGAACTACAAATGCATTTCTTATGAAGGGAGAAGGATCAACCAAAAGAACTAAGACACAATTCAATCAACCGCAAGGTGGATTCAGAGGCTTTGGATGAGGATAATTTGGTTGAGGAAGAGGATAGCTCATATGTTATAAATATTGCACTCCCAGACACTATGTTAGAGACTTCCCACACCCTCTGACTTCTTTGTACATATTGTAGAGCGTTGGATCATACCATTGAATATTTTCCACAGTTGATAGCAAAGTGGCAAGCCAAACAGAATCAAAATCAGAACCTGAATCTGAATGTGTAGAAAAATTCATCAAAACCATGACCGGGCCAACATACTGTCGATATTGTAACCAAGAGTGATACCATGACGGGAGGAGATAAGAATAGTAATACTAATACACGGGACCCACGAGTAAAACAAGTAAATCAGAAGCCCCCGCAATTTGATGTTCGGAAAGAAAAAGTTGTATTTTTCGAATCTCGGGATGAATTTATGAAGGGTGCATCAACATCTAGGATGCCACCAGTTCACGAAGAAGGACCAATGTACGACATGCCAGCCCACTTCGACAAGCTTGCACTCAAGGAAAACTATGAAAAAGTAAGTTCCCTCAATACCTTTCTCAGAATTTGTTCTAATTTTATTAAAGATGTGGATGCTTTAAGAGAACTATAGAAGTCAATTGAGGAGTTTGAGGGAGAAGTGCAATCCGAAAGGGTTGTTAATCATGTCCAAAGAAGACATAATACTTTCTGAGAAATGCGCCTTAATGCACATATTGGTGATTATGAGATGAAATTTCATTCGGATGTAAACATATTGACTAAACAAACATGGGAAAACATGGGTAAGACAAAACTAGTATGGTCACCAATCCAACTACGGCTGGCTAATCAACATAAATTAATACCATTCGGTCGAATGATAAGGGTCCCTGTCCAAGTGGAAGGGATGCACACATACGGTGAATTTGAAGTAATAGAGATTGTCAACAACACTAATCTGTATCCTACATTACTGGGAATTGACTGGACTATTCAAAATGAGACTACTATCAATTTCAAAAAGAGGATTCTCACATTTGAAAATGAAGAAATTAGAGTTGTTGCGACACTGGATCCGTTAAAAGGACAAAGATACATAGAACCAGTTAAAGGGGATTATGATACTCAAGATATTGAAAATATTTATAATGTATCCTCAAATTTCAATGATTATATTAATCCTTCAATAGACGGTACACACAATTGGTGAAGTGTTAGCTCTTTCTCTTTTGACTCTGGCGAAGATCTTGAGAACTGGAAAAATAGGTTGCATGAAGTTTCTATGCACAGGTGTGCCCGTGTGACGAAGTCCCTGCATTGGGTTGGAACATAGGTATGTAATATTCCTACTTATGAGGGGTTTCCTAATGTCGTCTAGTTTATTGATGAATTTGAAACCCAATTTCCTGAGCAACAATGCTTATTAGTCGTGGATGTCTCCCTGAAAGCAACACTAACAAGATGGCGTGATACACATAAACCCTCAGTGTCTGGTTGGTCGCAGTGCTTAAGGTACTTGGAAATTCGGTTTGGGGAAAGGATCCTCTACATAGGAGTGAAATATATAGGACTCACTAGTCCTGATGATCATCTGGCTACTTGTAGCACAATTTGGCAGAATATACCCAAACAAGAGTGGGTCCATATGTTCATCCACACTCTTGACACTATCATCAAAAATTGGTATACGTCGATGGAGCTACGACAAGGAACTGCAGATTGGGATTGTTTTGCTACCATCTTTAAACACACATTTAATTATGAGGATGAAATTCGTGCAATAGATGCAGTGTTGCAGATCATTAAAGCTAATATTTTTGAGGAAATCCCGGGACCTATATCCAACATACCACAATGGACTGGGATAGTTGAAAAAATGATGGAATGTTACAACATCAGTGGTAGACTAGAAGATGATGACCCGAGAGATATCCATATTCTAGAAAGTGAAGGAAGTTGTGATTTGAAGGGGCTAAACATCCTATCAAATAATTTCCTACACCCATTGAAGATCAAAAAGGTAAATATTGGTTCCACCGAAAATTCAAAATTTGGGAACATAGGTGACTACTGGGATGATGAAATTGTAGGAAAAATTACTAACTTATTACATGAGTACCAAGATCTATTTCCTACTAAATTTTTAGAAATGAGAGGTATAGTTGTTGATTTAGGTGAAATGAATATCCCTTTGAAATTAGGTGCTAATCCTATGAAGCAGCGGTCGTACAAGCTAAATCCACGATAAAAGGAGAAAGTTAGAATAGAGCTCGACAGAATGTTGGATGCAGGAATTATTGAACCAGTCGAAGAATCAAAATGGATTAGTCCAATAGTTGTTCAAGATAAGAATACTTGAGAGATCAGGATTTGTGTCGACTTGCAGAAATTGAATGACGCATGTCCACATGATCATTTTCCCACTCCTTTTACATACGAAGTATTGGAAAGTGTCGGAGGACAAGAAGCTTACTCATTTACAGATGAATTATTTGGATATCATCAGTCTAAAATCGCTAAGGAGGATCACAATAAAACCACTTTTGCGACAAAGTGGGGTTGCTTTCAGTATACGGTAATGCCTTTTGGCCTTAAGAATGCCCCTGCCATCTTTTCCAGGATAGTTTTCGCTAACTTCAAGGAGTTTATTCATAAGTTCCTAGAAGTTTACTTTGATGATTGGATATTCTATGGGTTACTGAAGAATCATATTGACAATTTAAGGTTAATTTTATAATGGTGTCACCAGTATCAAATATATTTGAATATGAATAAATGCATATTCTGTGTCCCATTTGGTATACTGTTAGGACATGTTGCTTGTAAGCAAGGCATGTTGGTAGACCCTGCAAAGGTCTCTATCATCGTTGATTTACCTCCTCCCAATTCAGTTCGACAGTTGAGGACAACTCTGGGCCATACATGATACTACAGGAATTTTATTAAAGGTTATGCTCAAATAACTATATCAATCGAAAAACTGCTCAAGAAGGATGCAAAATTTCAACGGAAAGAAGAATGTCAACAGAGTTTGGATACGTTAAAAGAAAATATGGTTGCACCGCCTATATTAGTATTCTCGGATTGGAAGAAATAATTTCATGTCCATGTGGATGCCATAACATTCTACCCAACACTAACGTGTATCCTATTCAAGAAATATTCCAAGAATATTTTGTATTTTTGGCATAACGTTTTGCTTGTAACTCGGATTTGGGTAGACTTTGGACCGTTGGAAAGCACTTGAAATTATATACAATTTTTATGTTTTTATTTTTATCTGATTCCTTGTGAGATGCAGACATTTTAGGAAAAAAAGCATCTTTCAAAAGATGCTTTTAAATATTCCAGGAATCTTTCATATTTTGCGCATAAGTTTTTGCTCGTAACTTGGAATTGGGTGGGTTTTGGACCATTGGAAATCTCTTGAAATTATATACAACTTTGATGTTTTGAGTTTTCTCTGATTCCTTACCGTTTGTGATCTGCGGGAATTTTAGTAAGAAAAATATCTTTCAAAAGATGCTTTTAGAAAAACATATTTTGAAAGATGCATTTTTTACTAAAATGTTTGCATCTCACAAATAGTATGGAATCACAGAAAACTCAAAACATCAAAGTTGTAGAGAATTTCAATAAATTTCCAACGGTCCAAAGTCTTCCCAATTCTGAGTTACAAGCAAAATGTTATTCACAAAATACGAAAGAGTCTTGGAATATTTATGTTTTTTCTTATTTAGGATACATTTTGGCCAGGGTAATTCATTATGGCATCATCTATCGCATTAGGTGCAGTACGTGCTCAACTAGGTGAGGTTTCTATCGACCACCCCATGTCTTTTTCCAGTAGGAAATTGTCTACTGTAGAGAAGAACTATACTACAATCGAAAGGAAGGGTCTTGCTATGGTCTATGCACTGCAAAAAAATTGGCATTATCTATTAGGAGGACAATTAAAAATGTTTACTAATCATTCCGCGTTAAAATATTTGGTTAATAAGCCAGTTTTGGGGGGGAAGATCTGTCATTGGCTGTTGTTATTTCAAGAATATGATTTTGAGATCATAGTTAAGCCCGAGAGGTTGAATGTGGGCCCTGACCATCTATCGAGGTTGGAAAAAGGAGAAGAACCAACTAGCTTGGAAGACAATCTCCTGGATGCACAACTTTTCTCAGTAAGAATGGTTGATGACTACTTTTAGGATATTGTGATATTTATGTCTACCAAAATTCCACCATAAGGTTACACAACTGCCCAAAAGAAGTAGTTAGTTGTCCAATCCGTGGATTATCATTTGATCGCCAGACATTTGTATAAGCTAGGACCAGATGAGGTATTGCATCTATGTGTTCTCGAGCACGAATGCAATCATATTATCTGAAGCACATGATGGGGTGGTAGGAGGCCACTTTGCAAGGAAAGCCACAATGTATAAGATCTTAAGAGTAGTATTATGGTGGCCGACCCTCCACAAAGATGCTAAAGAATATTTTCAGAATTGCGACGTATGTCAAAGAATTGGGAAGCCTTCAAGAAGAGATGAAATGCCATTAGTACCTCAGGTTAGAGTGACAAGCATTTGACAACTGGGATGTTGACTTTGTGGGGCCTATTAACCCATCAGGAAGAAGGATAGGAGCAAGGTATATTGTCACTACGACAGACAATCTTACAAGGTGGGATGAAGCAACGATAGTGTGGGATTGTACTGTTGTGACTAATGTGAAGTTCTTATTTGAGAGTGTCATAACTAGATTTCGTTTTCTGCGCATTCTACTAAGTGACCAAGGTACACATTTTGTTAATAAGATTATAGAAGCTCTTATTGAAGAATTTCAAGTTGAGCATTGGAAAAGTACTCCATATCATCCCCAGGAAAATGACAATGTTGAAGCATTCAATAAAATTATGGAACATGCACTCACTAAAGTTTGTAATGTGAACCACGACGACTAGGATTTATGAATACCTGCAGTAATATGGGATTACAGAACAACATGTAAATGGATGACGGGTAAAACACCATTCAAATTGGTGTATGGACAAGAGGATGTGATGCCTATGGAGTACATTGTCCCTAGTCTAAGGATTGTGTCATTTACAAATATGTCTGGTATTGGTGCTATTGAGGAAAGTTTAGCGTAGTTACTACAATTGGAGGAAGATCGCTTCGTCGTAGTTTTCCATCAGCAAGTGCATAAGGAACGAGAAAAAGAATGGAATGATCGCCACATTATTAAGAAACATTTTTAGCGATGAGACTTTGTTCTTCTCTATGACAACAAATTCATTAAAAACCCTGGCAAGCTACAGATGCATTAGCTAGGGCTATATGTCATAAATTTCATTATAGAAGGAGGCGCAGTATAGTAACAAACATTAGATGGTCAAATACTCCAAGGATTGGTGAATGGGAGTCGGCTAAAGCCCTATAGGGATAGTCATTGTGTGTCAAAGTGAAAAGAGTTGATTGTAAATGTGTACATAAAAAAATGGAAACCCCAAGTTTTTAGTTCTGTCGCCATTAGACATGTCGTAGTTAGTTGTGTTATGTCAAGTTTCTTTGGAAACCCCAAGATACAGTGATGTCAGAGCTTTACGGAAACCCCTAGTTACCAGTGTGTCAAAGATATCTTATTTCGGGTACTCTAGACGAAGTTCCAAAGTTGTCAGTTGGAAACCCCAACTTCCTGGAATGTCGAAGCATCTCTATTCATCGAAATTAGTAAAATGACGAAGTAAGTCTGGAAAATGTCATTTCTGTCCCCTGGAAACCCCAACATGCTAGACCTGTTGAGCATGCATCTCGTGAAGTAGGATAATTATTGAAGTCATATATGTTGAAGTTCTAGGGTGACCTTATTTGTCGAAGTTGCAGTTGAGACGTATTTATTGTTGTTTTTATGACGCGTTCTGCAACGGCGCTAGTGGCCTTTTCGAATTAAATCCTGAAGTGACTGGCATGTGTGAATGAATCCACCGCTGCCCTTATCATCATTGGAGGATCTAGGAGAATTAATATATATTGGGAATGAAAGATGTATCACACATGCGGGATAAATTTAAAATCCGTTCTTCCCTTGCTCAGTCTTCATTGTGAACTTAGAGCCTATTACAATCGTGAGTGAGAATCTAAAAGCCAAACTATGTGAGTGGGCTTGTGAATATTGTGCAACATCAAGATGCAGGTTTATTTATCGGTAGGGAGTGGATATCAAGGTTCTATCGAGGAAATACATCTGTCGGGCTCCATTTCTCTTAATGCGAAGCAACCAGAGGTCATTTCTTCACAATTTATGATAATGTGCCTCGAAACCCAAGGAAAACCAGTCGACCCAACCCTGAACCTAGAACAAAGGAATTTCCAGTGTATGTCCCACCCCGAAATTCAAGTGCCAAACCAGTGAAGCTGCAAAAGAATTCCTGGTATCAAATTGATACCTTACCGATACCAAGGGAGTTATTTTCCAAGGTGATATACTGAAGAACATCCAAGAGATGTCATATGCTTATCGTGATATCAATAAGTTTCCCGAATTCAATTACACAAATTTTATGAGACCCATTGTTATAGGAGAGGGCCATTTGACTAAGTTAGAGATGCATGAATGGGTTCCCGGTGTGGCCCGCATCGGTATTTTTCCTCTGTTCCATTTACCACACTTTGGTCACACTGCGGAGGCCAATGCGTGTGTGAAGAAACTCTTATTTTGTTTGCATCGAGGGTTCCTTTGGTTGGAAACCAAGGTATCTATTGACATGGACCTCATCTCTCGCATTACAGGTTTACCTCAAGCTGGGGTATGTTGGAGCATTTTCCAACCACACATCATTTATTTGAGCTTCAGAGCTTAATTTTCCACTTATCCTAAGTATTCTCACTGAATCATGTGCTTTCATCATCAGTAGATCACAGTTTCAGTAAACTGGGCCTCCTCCTACATTCGGGGAGTCAACTAGGTGATCAATATCAGTTAACTGGGCCTCCTCCATCATTCATGGAGTGATTTGCATGAATAAAGCGCCCTACCCAGTCCAACTGACAACATTTATTAGCTTATTCATCCAACTGGAGACTAGAAGGCTCCCTACTACATTGGTTGACTTCATATGGTGTTATTTTCACCTAATATTCAATTAAATGTAGACATAAAGGCTCCCTCCCCTATTTTTGGCCATTCAATATGTTGAGTTATGGATTCAGTTAGACTCAATTAGACAGTTTTAGAGTCAGTTTCATGGTATTTAAGTGGTTAATTGATGTGCCAAGTGGTGTTAACCGCCAATTAAACCACTCTCATGCATTCAATTCGAATAACCTCTCTGGAATTTGAATTGCTTGGCTTATTGTAGCCATTGCTACACATTGTAATTATGTTCTGATTTTATGATAATGGATGAACTACTACAAACCTTTTGCATCAGTGTTTTGACATATTATTTTCCACATGCATATCTTGTAATTGTTGTCTTTGTTTCATAGATCTGCTATGCTTAGATTTTACATGGTATCAGAGCCAAGGCATGACAAGGCAACTCTTCTTCAGAGTTCTTCACAAGAATATTGAGCAAGTTTGCTCAAAATATTTCAACACTGCACCAGAAGCTGACATTTTTCCATATAATTCCTGGATATTGTGCTTCCAACTCTTCAATCTTGCTTGATAGTCTATGTCGGGCATGATGCAACTTGAAAAGTGCAGGTTGTCCACCTAAAAAATTCTTCTTTGTTTGTGATTTTAGGTTTCTCACAGTATCCTATTGCATTCTCTATAGCAGAAATGGACTCTTCTTCACAGAATCTCCTTGCTTCCTTCAACTATCATTATTGGAAGGAGGATATAGAGATAGTGATGCGCTCCAAAGGAATCTTAAGATTTAATATGTGCATAGAACAAGACCCTAATGCTTCCATAGAGAAGTCCAAATACTTCAATAAGCTTGATGAAGCTTATGGTTTCTTATGTCTCAATATTTCAAACGATATTCTTTTCCATCTCAGCGGATTGAAAAATCCAAAAGAGGTATGGGAACAACTTCCCAAACTCTTTGGCAAGCAAGATGAGATGAGGGCTTATCAATTGGAGAATGAACTAATTTCCCTAGATCCTGAGAATTTTGAGACCATCAATGAGTTTTTCACGAAGTTCAAGCATTTGGTGTTTCAGTTGAAGCAATGTGATGTTGAGAAGAAAGGTGAGCAGTTGATTCTTTCTATCCTTACGAAGCTAGGAAAAGATTATTCAGTGTTTGTTTCTACTTTTCATTCGGGAAAAATCACCACTATGAATTGGAAGATGCCTACCTTGAATGCCTTCATTCAGTCCTTAAAAAAAGAGCATGACAAGCTTGTTCAGAAGCAGTCCATAGAAAACTCCAAAGATCAAGCCCTATTTGCTGGAGGACCCAAAGCTACAAATGGTAAAGGAAAGCAAAAGAAAGAGAAGACCAAGTTTGATCATCCCAAGCAAAAGGAGAAGACCAAGCAGTCAGATGAGCCCTCTGGTTCAAGAAAAGACAAGAAAAAGGGAAAGGAGAAGACAAAGTGTTCTTACTGTGGTAGGGACTTTCATTGAGAAATCTCATGCATGAAGAAAAATATTGATTTGCTGGCCCTTCTCTTGGATAAAGACAACACAACTCATCCAGATGGTGCAAGGAAGAAGGACAATAATGATCATGCAGAAAGAGCTCATGCACTCATGGAAAGTGTTTCGAATTCTACAGCTCTTCTCATACGTTCAGGAAATTTGAATCATATGGTTGCAAGCAAAGAGTCCTTCTCATCATTAGAATCCAACAGCTGAATCTCCATCCGCATGGGAGATGATCCACAAATTTCTTCGAAAGGAAAAGGTACTATTCATTTAGAACATGTTAGTTTTCAAAATGTTCTCTATGTTCCTTCTTTAGCTTCAAGCATGATTTCTATGTATCAGATGACACACACAGGTTTTCCCAAGAAGGTTTTATTCATCCCTAATGATGTTGAAATTTTTTATATTTCCACCAGAAATCTCATTGCAGTAGGCAAAGCAAATAATGTTGCAAAAACATATGAGTTTTCCCACTTTTTTCCACATGCAAAGCCAAGTGCCCTTCTGAATCATGGAAATGTGGTTAAACGGCTATGGAATGAGAAGTTTGGACACCTAAATTATAAATATTTGTAGCTTCTACAAAATAATTCCATGTTTGAAGGCCTTCCAAACATCAAATCCTCAAAACCGATATGCAAGGGTTGCATCATTGGGAGGCATCCTGAGCATGAGTTTGATCGAGGAAAAGCTAGCATAGCTTCTTGTATTTTGGGGCTGATTCACAGTGATATCAGTGGTACTTTACCAAATCCCTCCATGAATGGTTCAAGGTATATTCTAACCTTCATGGATTACTTCTCCAGATTCACATGGGTCTACTTTCTCAAGAACAAATCGGAAGTGCTTGAAAAATTCAAAAATTTCAAGGCTTCTTTTGAGACTGCTACTGGGAGCAAGATAAAAGCTCTCAGATCTGATAATGGTGGAGAATATATCAAATCATATCTGCTACAAATTTTTGCATAAAATGGAATCAAAATCCAGACATAGTCCCCTACACACCTCAGAAGAATGGTGTAGCGGAGAGGGAAAACCGAGCATTGAAAGAGATGGCTACTTGTATGCTTGAGTCGAAAGGTTTGGCTTCAAATATTTGAGCTGAGGCCATGAATGTTGCTGAATACATTCATAACATAGTTCCACACTCATCCGTCAAAGGTACAACTACTTTCGAAGCCTACTCTGGTCACAAGCCTGATGTGTCACATCTCAAGGTTTTTGGCTTCACTGCATGGGCTAGAATTCCGATTAAGAAGAGAAAATATTTGGAACCAAAAAGTACTAAGTGCATCCTCATTAGATATGTTGAATAATGCAAAGGATACAAACTCATGGAGATCAGATCCAAAAATATATTCATCGAGCGAAGTGTTCAATTTGAAGAACTACTTCATGATCTACAACTAGTGGAGGAAGAAACTGCCAAATTGTTTCCTCACCAAGAAGATGATTCGGAAGAACATGATGAAATTTTGTGTTTTAATATTTCTGATATTTTATCATACATTAATGAACATGAAATATCAGGTTCGAATTCAAATCCATATTATCCCCCTCAGTTTCCAAAGTGGGAAGAAAAGACTCTCACATCTATTGGTTCTATCATTGGAAATCCTGTTGATCCAAGAAGAACCCGAGCAGAATTTCAAAGAGCAGGTATGGCTATTTCATATTCTGATCCATTACTGTCTGATAATTTTTTTTATTATTGGTTCAAATCCTAAATCATACTACCATGCCCACCAAGATACGAGATGGAAAACCACCATGGATGAAGAGTACAATTCTCTTTAGAAAAATGCAACATCGGAGCTAGTTTCTCTTCCACCTGGGAGGAAATTAGTTCATTGAAAATGGGTCTACCGAACAAAGGTTGTTGCTGATGGTTCAACCTGAAAATAAAAACCTAGGTTGGTGGCAAAAATTTTCTCACAATTTCATGGTGTGGACTACACAGAAACGTTTGCACTGGTTGCAAAAATGGATTCAATCTGCCTAGTTTTGGCAATTTCCACATCCAAGCACTGGGAGGTGCACCACATGGATGTGAAGAGTTAATGTATTCATGGAGATGTTCAAGAATAGATTTACATGAAGCATCTTGAAGGTTACATATCATATCCGACACTAGTTTGTAGTTTAAGGAAATCCTTGTATGGTTTAAAACAGGCCCCGAGAGATTGGGATGCAAAGATGGATTACTTTCTTCTGTCGCAAAATTTTGTGAGATCCAAATGAGATCTGAATGTGTATATACAGAAGCATGAAGGTAATTTTCTGATCATTTTCCTTTATTTTTATGACCTATTGATTATAGGAAGCATCATTTTTTCGATCGGCACTATAAAAACCGCTTTACACCAAACATTCGATATGAGTGATTTAGGGCTGTTGAGGCAGTTTCTTAGTCTTGAGATCACTCAGAATTTTAATGCTATTATGATATATCATTCAAAATATGCTTTGGACCTGCTAAATAATTTCAATATGGAATAATGTAAATCGACACTATTCCCATTCCTCTTAGGAATCAGTCTTGAGGATGGTGATTCTACACCATTGGTGGATTCTACAATATACAGACAATTGATTGGTAGTATTTTGTATCTAACAAAATCTAGACATGATATTTCTTATGCCATGAGTGTTTTGTCAAGGTACATGCAGCAGCCCCATTAACTTCACTGGAAGGAAGCCAAAATGATCTTGCACTATGTGCAGGGTACGAGACACTTTGGAATTCACTATGCTGCGGATTCTGATATTGACTTGGTTGGATTCACTTATTCAGATTGGGAGGGTGATAGCATTGATCGGAATTCTAGTTCCGGATATGTTTTCATGATTGGCACAGGGCCTATTTTCTGGTCAAGAAAAAATCAAGTCGCCATTTCCTTATCTTCCGCAGAGGCAGAGTATCGAGGAGCAGTCAATGCTTGCATTCAGGAAGTTTGGTTGTAGGGTATTCTAGCAGAGTTTGATATTGGTCGCACCACATCTACTCTCATATTTTGTGACAATCAGAGTGCTATCAAGATCTCAACAGAACCGGTTCAGAGACAGAGGACAAAGCATATCAAGATCCGCATGCACTACATTCGAGAGCTTGTGCATGACAAAACCATTATACTGCAATATTGCCCTACAGAAGAGAAAATTGTAGACATCTTCACCAAGAGCTTCACTGAGAAGAAGTTCTCTTACCTTTGTTCACTGTTGGGGGTGAGTTCTACTATGGTGAGGAAATATTAGATCCTTCAGTGTTCATTTTGAGGGGGGGTTTCTTTCCCACTAGGTTTTTCCCTCTTTCCTCACTTATATTTTTTGAGCATTTATAGGATTATTTTTGTATTGGGTTACCTATGGCCTTTGTTGCTAGGGCCCTTTTATTATTATTTTTACTCTTTGTCACGTCCCCTCCCATCAATCCGATACAAGGGAGGGAACATGACCAAACATACCAGGCTTATTTGACTATCTCAGCCCCATTCTTAAGCCATCAATTTCATAAATAAATTAAAATTCATGTGTACAAATTCAAACTAAAGCAAACACAGTGGAATTTAAACATATTATCACACACACAAACTGGAATGCATTAGCATATCTATCCCAAGCAAATCATGAATGTAATGCAGAGAATCAGTCCCCTTCTTCAGGCTATGCACAGGCTTCATGCCAACTAGCTTAAGATAATCATTTCATTCAATTAGCATGAATAATTAAACATGCAAAACAGAACACAGAATGATCATACTTTAACCACACAGAGCACTTATCTTTGAGATGAAGTTGTCCAACAACTGGCTATGTGAGAGCAATGTTCCATCCAACCATAGATCTTTGTCCAGCCTATATTCTTTCAGCTGAGAGATCACCCCTGAGCTGGGTTGTGTATCCACTAAGGAGGGACTAGACAGGCTCACTCATAGCCATGGCTTCACTCAACAGCTATGCTAAGACAACACATAGTTGGGTTTATCAAGCATGCACTAAGAAAAGGAGGAGGATGCTAAGCCAGTGAGATCAACCACAGAGTTACAGGCATCTCAAAATGAATTCAACAGTCACAACACCCACAATACCTACCTCACCCAACACAAGGAAGGTCCCCTTCTCCGCTACACAGTCCTTTAGGCGTCCCTTCCCTCCAGTGCTCTTCAGGGTGGGCATATAAAGGTCCAGCTGCTAATTCCTTGAGATTCCAGCCTTCACTGCGTTTATCAAGCAACCCAACCTCTATTTAATCATTCACACTTAGATTTCTCAAAATTCCATTATCAATAACTCAATCCCGTCACTGTATTTCTGGGCTATAAAAACTGGGTTTTCCAATGGATTTCAGGGTAACTAATACTCTCAATTTTGCCCCAAGGTTTATATCTATGGATCCCCCATTGTATTTCACCGTCAAATACCAATTCTGGGTGTTTATGGCTCTTCAAAACGTGGGTTCTTGCAAAGTTGCGATTTCTGGTTTTTTTCACTACTGGGCATTTGTAATGGATGAAACTGATGTTGGGATATTCAACCATGGAATGGGAATGAGGAAGCACCAACTCCCATGAGGTAGAGTGACTTGTGGTATAAGAAAAACAGAGCCCATACCTGCCATATGAATTTCTGGACTTCCCATGCTCCATTGAAGCCATGTACTGACTTCTTCAACAACTTCCTTACATAGAATTAAATGTCAGCAAGGAAAGTCAAATGGGTTCTCAAGATGACATTTGGCAGCTTATGGTTCAATCCCACAACCCCCTCACCACTCCCTAGTGGATACACATTGCCCCTTCTCATTAGTTGCTTCCATAGCCAGTTATGGTAATTTATTGCATGATGTTTATTTACATCATTTTTACAATGTTCCATGGCTTAATAGCACATGGGTAACATAATATTAAATGCTTACCTTTTAACTAAAAATATAAGCATCCACTAGTGGGGCCTTGGCCTTGAGCTCCACACTAAGAAAACATACATCACATGTATACAATATTTACATTAAAAGTTAATATATCCTAAGGGTCAAAATGGGGTATTACAATCTCCCCCCCCTTAGAATAACACCATCCTCGGTGTTCCAGTACTTAGGAATACATATACAATTTACACATCCAAAATTTTCAAAATTTTTGCAGATCTTCCCTGCGTTCTATCCTTTACTTTGAACTTTCAGGACCAAATCCTTTGGCTTCCATGAACTACTCTTGCTGGTTCTGACCTTCCAGCTCATTCACAAGTCTGAAAACTTTATGGCTACTACCCTCTTGTTGTTCCCTTGTTGGGCAGTTGCGGCAACAATGATTTCCTCCACATTTCCAACATTTCAGTGGTTGCTTTATCTTTTCCTGCTCAATTTCCTTTGAGTCTTCATGCTTGGAACGTTTCTTAATAGACCGATTGGATGAATGCCTCTTCATTGACCCAATGTCTCCTCTAGTGCTGATTGCTTCCATAATGCTTTTTACCTCCCTTTGAAGACAACTAGAGTCCTGCAAAACCTTGTGGTTCATCTCATTCTGCTTCTTCTATATCTTGAGCATTTCTCCAAGGTTTTCTTGGGTCTTGGAAATTGTTTGAAGAATACCTTCAGCCAATTCCAACAGCCTATGGTATGCTGCCATGGTCTTTGTGCGCAACTGGTTCTCACTTTGCTTACAAGCAACACTTGCTTTGCAACAGCTGCCACAAATCAGTTTCACTTTCCCACCTGTGAAATTCATCATTTTAATTTATGTTAGGCCAAGCATAATATAAACAATATAATCAGTCAAGTAATTGCCAATTGACATGTGTAGTCCTTGCTTTATCCATGATACTTTCATACTTTTCATGCTTTCCCAACAGGCACATGAGCTCATTCATGTCCATTCTTTCACAAGGAATTAACTACTTCAACATTCACAATTTATTTCAAGCAAATAAACACTCTACTTTAAGCCATACATGCATTCAACAATTTTATGTTTTTATAAATGCATCAATAAAAAGGAAAGAGAGAGTAGTAAGAGTTTTCTCCTCTTCATCTTGTTCCATTCTGGAACCCACACCACCATTGTGGTTTTCATGCTCCTAGTATCTTTCACTTGAGCGTGAATGCTTTACCTACCCTTCTTGGCTATGACACTTAGTGTCTATGGTCTATCTCGGATCTCTCAACCATGGAACCTTTCCACATGGCGATCCAAAACACCCTTGGCTACTAGGACCCCCACAAGTCCACTAGCACCATCATTCATTTCTGCACAAGCTGAGCTTTTGAGGAAAGTCACATGTCCACATGCATCCTTAAGATGCTTTCATAGTCCTTGCTTCCAGCAATACCTACACTCAAACATCGAATCAATTCACATGTTTAGTTTATTTTCATATGTTTGATTTCTAAACAAGAGTTTAGGAAATTATAACCAAATCATGTACACATGTATATTCATATTAAATAAGCAAGAAGTTGCAAGATAACCAAATACTTATCTAAATTGTGTGTTTCCTCTCTGGTCCACAAGGTCCTGCTTTGTTTTGCAAGCCTTGGGATTGCCCATGAACTTGGATGTTTGGCCAGCGCATAGGCTGCTCCACAACATCAAATAATCTTGGATGTTCGGCCAGCATGTAGGCTGCTCCAAAACGTCAAATAATCTTGGATGTTCGGTCAGCACACAGGCTGCTCTACAACATCAAATAGTTAATGCTCAACCAGTCACTCTCTGGATTTACCAAGCAATTTATAGTTCTTTCAGGGTCCTTGCTTCCTGTATAATGCATTTTCCAACCAAGAAACAACAGTATATCAGCTTAGCTGTTAGAAGACTTATACCTGAAATCTTCATTATTCCAAACAAGAATTAAATGAAAATGAATACTTATCTATATTGGACATTTCCTCTTTGGTCCACAATGTCCTGCTTTTACTTTACAATCCTTGGGATCCTCCTGCGGACTAGGATGTTTGGCCAGCGCACAAGATTCTCCACAACATCAAATAATTAATGCCCTACAAGTACACCTTCACGCCGACTGAATTTACCAAGCATTTGGTGGTGCCCAACCAGTCCCATACCTGGTTGGCCCTCTCCATTGCTGATCCAGCACATCCGTTTGGGTCATCAGCCAATGGAAGGAAACTACGCCACCGACCATTATAGGTCAAGGCTCTACTACTCTGCCTAAGGCTTGCATCAGCCTTTCACACGTGTCACAACCCTTCATGCGCATAACAATTCTTCACCCACACAAGGATGGCACTCCTTCTCTTGTGCAAACCAGCAGTTCCCTTTAGGAACTCTTTAGTTGACTTTCTTAACTGTAGGCTATCATGGACCCATGATACTCACTCACACTACACAAAGGTTATCACTGCTCATACAGTCCTCTTGAGTACCATTTTCTTCACTTTTCTCGTTAATGTGCAGCACCAATTTGCATATGTACAAGTTGACAACACAAGATGGATAAGCAAGCTCATCAGTATTGCTTCTCTAAAACTATAAACATATTTCATAACATTCACTATCCAACATTGAAACACCAAGAATGCGTCCATTCCCTTAGGGTGTAGTCAATATTGGCATCCCTAACATAACTCAGCACCATAAAAGTGCGCACTCCTCACTGATGTGAACTATGTAGGTACTAATCATACTTTAAGAAGTCTGAATAATATAAACAAATGGAATATTCCCTGCGTAGTAATTCTAACAATTAGAGATTCCCATATACATATGTATATATATAGATATATATTAGTCTGGGTTTACAGAACAGTTATCCATTTTGCAGATGTAATTTATCTTCACTAATGAGGAATGGGGGCTCCTTCTCTGAGTTGACAGTCCCTCGGATTGCCATCCCAACTCCTTTTATATTCCATAACGCTCATATGTCCTCTTGACATAGTATTCACCATCTCACTCATGTTGTTCACCAATCATGTAGTGTGGATGAGACATTAATAATGTCTAATGGTGTTTCACCCGAAACCCATTTCCAAATCATGGAATCCCTTCCCATGAAGTTTGGCTTCTGCAGGCCCTCTATCTTGGTCTTACTGCAATGTGTCTTCCTGGCACACTTATTAAATAGCCAAACAATCAGCAACATTTAACATTAAAATTCAAACGTGATTGTTTCATAACCAATCAATGGCACTAATAATTAAATTCAATATGAATTTACAGTTCTGTCTCCTACAGAAATTGATTTGTTTCAACCATTAGGTCAGCCTCATATTGTTTGGCTCCTGTAAGTGACACCACTCTGCCCATTATGGTCTTACGCTTGCTGCCATACATGAGAATCCACTTACAACATGTCCTCCTGACACATTTTATATAAGCCAAATAGTCATTAGTCATTTATTAGCAAAATTCCAATTCTGAGATTTAAAAATCTGAATTGACAATCTATTCTACACATAAACTATTTCACAGCCATGAGATCCTTCTCATAAGGTTTGGCTCTTTCACATGGTAGATTCCAGCCTTCATCATGGTCTTACCCTCATTGCCATGTCTTGAACAATCTACCTGTAATCAGAAACTTCAACCAGCCAAACAGTTGTAAGTCTCCATGCATATAATATTTCATTGCTGCAACAGTCACTGAAGCATTTTCAAAATGATAACATTCCATAATTCAAACGGTTCAAGCTCTTAACATATCAATATCACCAAAACTCATTTACTTCACGTGTATCATTATCATACTAAAATTGCAAGGTATAGTTACATCATTCATGCAATTTAAATGAAACTTTTAGATACTCATCATTTCTCAGTCCTATGATTTATACAACTCTGCCCTTCCACAGAGTATTCTGATAGCCCATCGATCATGACTGCCCTCTTCATGCACTTACTATTCTGCATTCATAGCAGCTCATGAAATGATCTCATAATTTTTGACAACTCATCATTTCATCTATTATCTAATTGCAATGAATCATACACATCACAACCATGCATTCACACAATGCATAACAACATGTGCATCCACACACATGCATGCACATCTAAAATGCTTACACAAGATTTTCAAGTGCATTCATTCAAGGCATAACCACAAGATTTATAAAATTTCTTAATGCATATTCACTCAATGCTACCTTGCATTGGTTCATGAATATTATGCATTCAAACATATTATAGCTGAAACATGACCACCTCAAATAGCATGCATTACCATAATTAGGACCACCAGTCCTCACTTGCTTTGATTATTAAGCTCATAACCAACATACACATGGCATGATATATTTGATATGAATGCAATCTAAATTTCTAAACAATCACATGGTATGAGGCCTCTTTCCTTCGCCACTCCATCCTCCACCACACTATGGTACTATGGCATTCACATGAATGCATTTCCACTCTAAATGCATACCATTTTATGATTATTAAATATGGTTCAAGGGATTCTTACCCAATCCCCTTTCAACACTTATGCAATCATCATAAGTAACCCATTATCTGCATGGTTTCCATTTACACCTTTGATGTTACTTGATCCGTTGGTCTCTTGTAGAGGATTACAGAATTCTTCCACCAACCTCTTGATCATGGATTTGATGCCCTAACTTTTTCTTCATAAAGTTGTTGGCCTCATGCAACAACATCATCAACATCTTTAGCCATGCTTCTATTGTCTTTGGTCCTACAACCAAAACCAACACCAATAGTGATTATCAACCACAATATTTACCATTAGTGGTTCATTGCATATGTAGAAACTCACTATTTTTACTAATATGTAACATCATATGTCTGCACAAAAATCTGCTCATGCACTGTGCAATGTTTATTAATATGCCGACCAATGCATATTCATGCCACTCATCTAATCTCTTGCATTTTCAGAATTCCCATGCCATAATTTTATGTACATAAAGCTTATAAAATATTAATACATTTAGCAAGACAGGGGTTAAGGAATTCTCCCTTTCCAATCCCTCATCTTTGCATGATCTTCCTCTTCCACATCATAGTTAGTTCGATTTCATGGTCTCTGCTACTTCTAGGCATGCAATTCTAGAAATTGCCCATATCGACAACAATTTGTCAAAACAGCCACTCGCACTTTTCTACTGTGCAAATCTATGGTGTATGACACCATCATTCGAATTCTGGTGATGAAACATTGTTCTCTACTGTATAAGATTTCCAATGCCTATCCACATGCTCCATTCCGACTTTGGGTGTGGAAGTTACATTACTTCAAAAGTAACAAGTTTTACCAAAAATTCTGCACTTTTACATAGTTGCAAAATATCTTGAACTGCCAACTTCAGCCAACTGTAGAAGTAAATCTAGGAAGATTCAGGAGAAATTTTCTATCGGGAGAAGTTATTCCATATAACAAGGAATACTCAGCAACTTGCGGATCTCTGTTCCGATGCACCATTCATCTTTTATGAATTTCTGGGTTTGACTACTTTTCCTTTTTAATTCCCTTTGCAACCTGTGCAACTCCTGCGCAACCTGTGCACCACCTGCACAACCTGTGTGTAACCTATGCGCAACCTGTGCGCCACCTGCACAACCTGTGCACAACCTGTGTGCCACCTGCCCAACATGTGCACAACCTGTGTACAACCTGTGCGCAACCCGTGCACAACCTGTGTGCCACCTGTGCAACCTGTGCACCACCTGTGCAACCTATGCGCGACCTGTGCGCAACCTGTACGCCACCTGCGTAACCTATGCACAACCTATGCACAACCTGTGTGCAACCTGTGCACAACCTATGCGCCACCTGCGCAACCTGTGCACAACCTATGCGCCACTTGCACAACCTGTGTGTAACCTGTGCGCCACCTGCGCAACCTGTGCACAACCTGTGTGCCACCTGCGCAACCTGTGTGCAACCTTTGCACAACCTATGCGCCACCTATGCAACCTGTGCACAACTTGTGCGCAACCTGTGCGCCACCTGCGCAACCTGTGCCCAACCTATGCGCAACCTATGCACAACCTGTGCACAACCTGTGCGCAACCTGCACGCCACCTGTGCAACTTGTGCACAACGTGTGCGCCATCTGCGCAACTTGTGTGTAATGTGTGCGCCACCTATGCAACCTGTGCACAACTTGTGCACAACCTGTGCGCCACTTGCGCAACTTTTGTGCAACCTGTGCACAACCTATGCGCCACCTACGCAACCTGTGCAACAACTGCGCACCTGTGCAACTTCTGCGCAACCTGTGCAACTTGCGGGGCTCATATCTCCCTCCTCCCTTAACCAAATAAGGAAAGTCTGGTACCATTGGAAAGATCTTGGAGATCGCTATGAAATGGTGTGATCCTTTTCCACATTTGAGAACTCTGATCCTACCATTTTTTCATATCAAAATGACACCCAAACTTAACCAATACCACGTTAGAACATTCTGCTATCCGCCTGCAAACTCAAAGTTTGGCCCAAGCAGCTCCAGTGTTGCAACATGGGCTCTGATACCACTTTGTCACATCCCCTCCCGTCAATCCGATGCAAGGGAGGGAACATAACCAAACATACCGAGCTTATTTGACTGTCTCAGCCCCATTCTTAAGCCATCAATTTCATAAATAAATTAAACTTCATGTGTGCAGATTCAAACTAAAGCAAACACAGCGGAATTTAAACATATTATCACACACAAAAACTACAATGCATCAACATATCTATCCTAAGCAAATCATGAATTTAATGCAGAGAATCAGTCCCCTTCTTCAGGCTATGCATAGGCTTCATGCCAACTAGCTTATGATAATCATTTCATTCAATTAACATGAATAATTAAACATGCAGAACAGAACACAAAATGATCATACTTTAACCACACATAGCACTTATCTTTGAGATGAAGCTGTCCAACAATTGGCTATGTGAGAGAAACGCTCCATCCAACCATAGATCTCTGTCCAACCTGTATTCTTTCAGCTGAGAGATCACCCCCGAGCTGGGTTGTGTATCCACTAAGGAGGAACTAGACAGGCTCACTCACAGCCATGGTTTCACTCAACAGCTATGCTAAGCCAGCACACGGTTGGGTTTATCAAGCATGCACTAAGGAAAGGAGGAGGATGCTAAGCCAGCGAGCTCAATCATAGAGCTACAGGCATCTCAAAATGAATTCAACAGTCACTGCACCCACAATACCTACCTCACCCACCACAAGGAAGTTCCCCTTCTCTGCTACACAGTCCTTCAAGCGTCCCTTCCCTCCATTGTTCTTCAGGGTGGGCATAGAAAGTTCCAACTGCTAATTCCTTGAGATTATAGCCTTCATTGGGTTTATCAAGCAACCCAACCTCTGTTTAATCATTCACACTTGGATTTCTCAAAAATCTGTTATCAATTACTCAATCCCGTCACTGTATTTCTGGGCTATAAAAACTGGGTTTTCCAATGGATTTCGGGGTAAGTAATACTCTCAATTTCGCCTGAAGGTTTATATCTATGGATCCCCCATTGGATTTCACTATTAAATACCAATTATGGGTGTTTATGGCTCTTCAAAACGTCGGTTCTTGCAAAGTTGTGATTTCTGGGTTTTTTCACTGCTGGGCATTCGTAATGGATGAAATTGATGTTGGGATCTTCAACCATGGAATGGGAATGAGGAAGAACCAAGTCCCATGAGGTAGAGTGACTTGTGGTACAAGAAAAACGGAGCCCATACCTGCCATACGAATTTCTGGGATGCCCATGCTCCATTGAAGCCATGGACTGACTTCTTCAACAACTTCCTTACACAGAATTAAATGTCAGCAAGGAAAGTCAAATGGATTCTCAAGATGACATTTGGCAGCTTATGGTTCAATCCCACAACCCCCTCACCACTCCCTAGTGGATACACATTGCCCCTTCCCATTAGTTGCTTCCATAGCCAGTTTTGGTAATTTATTGCATGATGTTTATTCACATCATTTTCACAATGTTCCATGGCTTAATAGCACATGGGTAACATAATATCAAATGATTTCCTTTTAACTAAAAATATGAGCATCCACTAGTGGGGCCTTGGCCTTGAGCTCCACGCTAGGAAAACATACATCACATGTATACAATATTTACATTAAAAGCTAATATATCCTAAGGGTCAAAATGGGGTATTACACTCCTCCACATGAGATTAGCTTAAGGGGGGGGTGTTGGCGCATTTTTCAACCACACATCATTTATTTGAGCTTAACAGCTTAATTTTCCACTTATCCTAAGTATTATGACTGAATCATGTGCTTACATCATAAGTAGATCACAATTTCAGTAAATTTGGCCTCCTCCTACATTCGAGGAGTCAACTGGGCCTCCTCCATCATTCAGGGAGTGATTTGTATGACTAAAGCGCCCTACTCAATCCAACTGGCAACATTTATTAGCTTATTCAGCCAAATGGAGACTAGAAGGCACCCTACTACACTGGTTGAATTCATTTGGTGTTATTTCCACCTAATATTCAGTTAATTGCAGACATAAAGGAGCCCTCCCCTATTTTTGGGCATTCAGTTGAGTTCTAGATTCAGTTAGGCTCAGTTAGATAGTTTTAGAGGCAGTTTCATGGTATTTAAGTGGTTAACTGATGTGTTGAGTGGCGTTAACTTCCAAGTAAGCCACTCCCATGCATTCAATTTGAATGACCTCTCTGGAATTCGAATTGCATGGATTATTGTAGCCATTGTAACACATTGTAATTATATTATGAGTTTATGATAATGCATAAATGTTGCAAACCTTTTACATCAATGTTTTGACATATTATTTGTCACGTGCATATCTAGTAATTGTCGTCTTTGTTTCATATATATGTCGTGCTTATATTTTACAGGGTGGACCCATCGTAGTTCTTTGTTGGAAAGGAGCGAGATAGTGACTTGGAAAAAAGGATGAATGAAAAGTACAATTTAACCAAGAGCAGCCAAGGCTTTGAGGTATCCTCTATCATCAACTAGGTTGTTCTGTTTGTTGCAAAGCTATTAGCCACTAAGATCGTGAGTAAGAATAGACCGAACCAGGTGGCAGCCTTTGTTATTGTTTGCGGAAAAGCAGTGTGCAATGGGCGTTCAAATGAATTGGTCGAATTTCTTGTTAAATGAGTTCCTAGAAGATGCTATGTATGCACAAGATAATGGTATACCATTCACATATTTGTGGTTACTATTACTCATTTCTTTCGTAGGCTGGGAGGAGCCTGCAAACTATCAAGGAATGCAACCTATCGGCCCAGATTAGGGGTCACGTTACATGAACCTGCCTTATTCCGATATAAGGATTTTACAACAAGAAAGTAATGTGTTGTTGTATATGCATTTAGAGGCACTAAGGTATTACGTGATCCAGATACCAAGGATTGACGAAGAAGTGGTAGCAAAGTACCGTGGGGTGGTGAAGTTCAAACTTGGGCCCCACCATATCCATGTCTAAGCAAGGAGGGACCCACACCAGCAGTGGTTGGTGATGGGATTCAAATTATCCAATGAAGAAAAATGATAACATTTGCAAACATTCTTGAACCTCCTTTTCCAAAGTGGTAAGGTGTGTTTCACGTATTTGCTAAAGAAAAATGATTGTATTTTCAAACATTCTTGAACCTCATTTCCTGTAGAGAAAAGTGTCTTGTATCCTATTTTTGTATCCTACTTATAGTTTGATCTGCATCTTGCATTTCAAGTCAAACAGGTGACCAATAACTTGGATTCCTTTTCCAGAGTGGTAAGGTATGTTTCACGTATTTCCTAAAGAAAGATGATTGTATTTGCAAACATTCTTGAACCTCATTTCCGGTAGAGCAAAGTGTCTTGTATCCTATTTTTGTATCCTACTTTATAGTTTGATCTGCATGTTACATTGCAAGTCAAACATGTGACCACTAATTTGAACTCTTTTTCCAAAGTGGTAAGGTGTGTTTCACGTATTTGGTAAACAAAAATCATTGTATTTGCAAACATTCTTGAACCTCATTTCCTGTATACTTTGTGTATTTGCTAAAGAAAAATGATTGTATTTGAAAACATTATTGAAACTCATTTCTTGTAGAGAAAAGTGTCTTGTATCCTATTTTTTTATCCTACTTTATAGTTTGATCTGCATCTTGCATTGCAAGCCAAACATGCGACCACTAACTTGAACTCCTTTTCCAGAGTGGTAAGTTGTGTTTCACGTATTTGCTAAAGAAAAATGTTTGTATTTGCAAACATTCTTGAAACTCAAACATTCTTGAAACTCAAACATTCTTGAAAGTCAAACATGCTACCACTAAATTGAACTCCTTTTCTAGAGTGGTAAGGTGTGTTTAACATGTTTTCTAAAGAAAAATGATCGTATTTGCAAACATTCTTGAAACTAAAAAATGATTGTATTTTGCTAAAGAAAAATGATTGTATTTGAAAAGTGTCATGTATCATATTTTTGTATCCTACCTTATAGTTTTATCTGCATCTTGCGTTGCAAGTCAAACATGCGACCACTAACTTGAACTCCTTTTCCAAAGTGGTAAGGTGTGTTTCACGTATTTGCTAAAGAAAAATGATTGTATTTGCAAACATTCTTGAACCTCATTTTCTGTAGACTTTGCGTATTTGCTAAAGAAAAATTATTGTATTTGCAAACATTCTTGTATTTGTATTTTTGTATACTTTATTTTTGTATGATTGTATCTGCAAATACAATCATACTTTATTTTTGTATCCTATTTTTTCGTCTTTTCTAAAGAAAAATGATTTTATTTGCAAACATTCTTGAACCTCATTTCCTGTAAACTTTGCGTATTTGCTAAAGAAAAATGATTGTATTTGAAAACATTCTTGTATTTGTATTTTTGTATACTCTATTTTTGTATGATTGTATCTGCAAATATAATCATACTTTATTTTTATATGATTGTATCTGCAAATACAATCATACTTTTTTTTATATCAGACTTTATTTTTATATGATTGTACCTGAAAAGTACAATCATACTTTATTTTTGCAAATACAATCATACTTTATTTTTATATGATTGTCTCTACAAATACAATCATACTTTATTTTTATATAATTGTATCTGCAAATACACTCATACTTTATTTTTATATTTTACATTTGCAAATAAAAGGGAACATCCACCAGCCCAATCAGTGATACATTTGGAATCAACAAAGACCCAAAAGGAGTGAATGGAAATATTTATTGCAAATCATAAAAGGATCTAGAAGACCACTAACTCAACCTGAGTATTGGTTCCAAAACCTGCCTAAAGGGAGAGATGGAAGACCAAAGAAGAGATAACCTTCAAGACTGCTCCAACACCGCAGCTCTTAGCTTGTTCTGCTCAAAGTATCCAAAAGTAAAAGGGTACACTTCTTCCTTAAAAATACTCTGTCTCAGCTCCAGGACGACCGCCTTCCTCTTGAAATCCTTAAAGGACGATGAAATTTTCTCCATCACCCGATGAGAGTTTGGTTTCCAGTTATTAAAAATGTAACCATTCCTTGGTCCCCAGATATGCCATAAACAGAAAAAGATAACAGAGTAATACTTTATATAAATGTTTATCCACGATAGTAATTTTTCTTCAATCCCATGTTCCAACCAGGTAAACTGATAATTAAAATACATCTCCAATCCTTTCCAAACAATTTTAAAGAAGGATCACTCGCGAAATAAGTGGGTCATGGATTCAAAATAATTCAAACATAAACATCAGTGCCCTAGCCCTTCAATGCCTCTCTTTTGAAGGTTATGCCAAGTTAAAACCTAAGTTTATTGATGCCCCATGCTATAAGAATTCTACTTTCCATTGCATTGAAATCCCAGTCTTTATCATTCCAGAGGGTAACACGAGTAGTTTCCTAGATAGAACTCTTGATCTTAGCCCAAACTTGAGCCTGGGAAGAGCAATGATCCTGAAAAATATGCCTATTTTGTTCCTTCCAAACTTCCCACATCATGAATCCAAGGAAGGAGGTCTAAATTAGGGAATTGACAATGGGGTTTGAAAAATCTAGAGGATACTAGTCTTTAATATTTAGAGAAGGGTTTCCTCTATAATGATTGGATCATCTGAATATCTCTGCTCCTTTGTCCCAGAAGGAGGAGGAAAAAGGGAAAGAATCTAGAAGGTGATCTAAATTTTCCTCACTTTGAAGGCACATGATGCACTGAGATGAGCCGATTAAACCACGTTTCATGAGATTTTCCCGTGTCAAAATTCTTCGATGAGTTACCAACCGAATGAAAGTGGCAAACTTTGGCCAAGGGTTGGTTTTCCATAGCATTTTCCAAGTGTCATCCCTCTGAGTTCCAGGGGCGCTGGTCTAGAAGTCATAGGCTTCTTTGGTGTTGAAAATTCCCCGGGTGGATTAACCCCAATGGAGTTTGTCTGGTCCTATTTGAGATTTAATGCATCATCCCTGGATGGTATCGTGGATCCTTATCCAATCCTCCTCTAAGACTCTTTGGGCCCACTAGTTCTGATCTTTCCATTCCTTATACTCACTGGTGTTGTGATCGGGTCTCCAATATTGGTTGATCTTTTTTAACCCTTCAGCTCTGCAGTTGGCTTGACAGACCACCATATTGTCCAAGTTGGCTAATTTCGGAAGTTGTTGCCATGAGTCCTCCCAAAAATTGGTGGATTACCCATCCCTCACCTCCCAAAAGCTATGGTCTTGAACAATACTTCGGCCGTGGTGGGAATTATGCCAAATAAAGGAGCCTGATTTTTCCTTGTTAAAGAGGATAAGGTCTCGCTTTAGACAGTTTGGGGCATATTTCACGTGCCACAACTTGGCCCAAGGTTCCGAAGTAGAGGAGACCCAGTTCCACCAAATTTTGGCCGCTAGAACATTACTATTTTTTTCTGCGTCTCTCAGGATGAAGCCACCCATGGAATTTGGTTGGCAAATCTTGTCCCAACTGACTAAGGCCCATTTGAGCTTATCAGCATTCCCTCCCCAAAGAAAATTTCGTTGAATAGTTATGAGTTCCTTGAAAACAGATTTTGGAGCAGCCATTACTAAGAAGAGGTAAATAGGCATAGCTTGGACCACATATTTGATTAAGGTGACTCCGCTGGCCAAGTTGAGGGGACGCATAGTCCAGCTTGAGAGTCTTCATTTAATGCAATCCAAAAGGTCCTCCAAAGAGACTTTCTTAATAACACCATAAGCAAGCAACACACCGAGATATTTGGAAGGAAGTGAGCTCCCTTGGAAGCCCAGGATGCGGTTAATGTTTCTTTGGGCAATCTTCGTCATATTGAAGAAGAATATTTGGGATTTCTCTCTGTTAAATTCCAAGCCCAAAGATTTTGCAAATGTAGAAAGAATTGTCTTCATAGAGTTTGCTTCTTGGATTGAGGGGTGACCCATTAACATTGTGTCATCGATAAATTGTTGGTGAGTTTGCACATCCACCACTAAATGGAGAAACAGACCCTTGATCTCTCCCTGCTAAGTTTTGGATTTAATTGATCTTCCGATCCCTTCATCCATTAGGATAAAAAGAAAAGGGGAGAGAGGGTCCCCTTTCCTTTTACCTCTGGAGGGGATGAATGTGCTTGTTGGAGCCCCATTGAGAAGAATGGAAAAGAAGGAGGAAGAAGTGAGGTTCATGATCCATTCAATCCATTCTGGGCAGAAACCAAAGGCCTTTAACATTTCACGCATGAATTGCTAGTTTAATTTGTCATAAGATTTTGATATATCCGACTTCAAAAGCATGCCTGGGTTTTTGGTGATTTTCAATGAGTGGATTACCTCATGAACCAAAATAACCCCATATAATATTTTTCTACCTTCCACAAAGACAGAGTGTTTCGGAGAAATCATGCCAGGAAGAATTGGTTTCAGTCTACTCTCCATAACTTTTGTGATAATATTGTAGATGACATTACACAAAGCAATGGGTCGGAACTTACTTGGAGAATCTGCCCCATCAATTTTAGGAATGAGGGTGAGGAAGGTTGCATTGAAAGATTTAAGAATCCTTCCGGTTCTTCTCGAATATTACACAATTAGCTAGACTTCGTTCTTGATCAAGTCCCAAAAATGGTGGAAGAAGTTGGTAGTAAACCCATCAAAGCCAAGAGATTTACCTCCATCCATTTGGTTCATGGATTCCTCAACTTCCAGTAGCTCAATTGGTTTTGTTATGAGAGTGTTCTAGTTGGTCGTAACAAGAGAGGGGATATGTCGGGTGAGCTTGGAAATATTTGAAGCTCTATTGACCTTGTCTTCCTTCATGATGGTTCCAAAGTAGTCCACCAGTTCTTCTTCCATGGTCTTCCTCTCTTCAATATAGGAGCCTTCGGAAATTTTTAGGTGGTGGATTATGTTTCATTGCATATTCTGAATAACTGATTGGTGAAAGAATTTGGTATTACGTTCACCTTCCTTAAGCCATTGGTTTCTAGACTTTTGCTTACTATTGATCTCCTCCTGTTGTTCACGAGCATTAAGTTTGTGAGTGGTGGATTCTTCTAACTCTCTTGGCTCAGCATCATAGCCTTCTATCATTCTTTTCCGTTGGATTTTCTCCAACTACTCAATCAGGGCCTTTTTGTCCTCGAAAATATTTCCAAATTCTTCTATGTTCCAAGTACGAATTTTAGCTTTGAGATATTTTAAGTTCTGTTGGAATTGGTACATCCTTATACCCTCCGAAGGTGGGGAGTCCAGCCACCATTGGGAGATGAGAGATTTAAAATCTTTGTGTTCCATCCAGAACTGTTCAAAGTGAAAAGGTCGCTTGGTAGGTGGGCCTACACCCCCCCATTGAAGGCCGACGGGCCAATTATCAGATCCTGCAGACGGGAGAACTAATGAGTGGAGGTCCCCACTATTGATGAAAATCCCCTCTAAGACCAAGAACCTATCAAGGCGAGAGGAAACATGGTGGTCACCACCTTGTTTGTTGTTCCAAGTAAACTAGCCATTAGCGGTTTCAACATCAATGAGATTATAAGTTTCAATCAAGTCCTTGAAAGATTCATTTGTAGTTCCTAAGATTCGTCTTCCTCATTTTTTTTCTTCGATCAAGGTGATCAGATTGAAGTCACCCCCTATGATCCAAGGCTTACCATCAACTCAGCGAGCCGCCTAGGAAAGGCAGTCCAATAAGGCTTGTTTCTGGGGGTAGATGCTAGGGCCATAAACATTGGCGATAGTCCCTTTGATATGGGTTTGATTGATATGGAAATCCGTCGTGAGTAGCCCTTTCGCGGCCCAGAATTTTGAAAGAGACACTACTTCCGGATTCCAAAGGAAATCTAAGACACCCACCATACCATGAGCATCAATGTTCATTATTTCACATCCTTCCATACTTTTTTCCCAATTTCCTTCAATGTTACAGTACCTCATTTGGTTTCTTGTAAACATAGTATCCATGGGTTCTCTTTTCTCAACTTATTTTTCAAGGTCTTGGTTGAAGCAATTAGAAGTCTACTTTGGCCTTTATCAAATCCAAGAAGCACAACATATTTCTTTTTCCCATTTGAAGATGACCAAACATGCTATGTTGTGGTTGGAGAGCTATGTGGATGCATTGAGGATAGGCAAGAAGCCCATGGTTACGAAATGGGAAGAATTCAAGGCACTATTGAAGTCACAATTATGTCCCATTGGCTATGAATAGGAGAAACTCATGAAATTTCTATACATTGAACAAGAATGGGGAAAAGGAGTGGAAGAATATACTTCTGAACTCCGAAAGCAAGCCATTAGGATGGGAATTTCTTTGGAAGATCCATAAGTTGTGGTGGAGTACCTTGGAGGTCTATTTATCCATATTCAAAGGAAATTGTAACTTCTTAGCATCAAAATAATTTATAAGGAAAGAACAAAGGCTCTATATATTGATCTAGACTCCAAGAGAGGACATCAGCACTAAGGCCGAGAAGAAACCAACAAGGGGAAAGACAAGAAGATTTCCTTCAGTGCCAAAAAAAGAAGGGATCCCAAATGGAATTATAAACACTGTGATGTGGATGGGATTATGGATAAGAAGTGTTGCAAACTCCATCCAAAATTACATCCAAAATGGTTGAATACCAAGGAGAAGAAAAAGGTATCCACCGAAACAAAGGAAGAAGTGGTACAAAGCACTTATGATTTGGAGGAACCCATAATTTTCACTAAATTTTAGCAACCAAGGGTGAGTGGAGACAAACATGCACTATTTCGAATCAAAGTTCAATTGAAGAACCAGTAAAGGCTCTGATTAATAGTGGTTTTCAATGTAATCTGTTTTCTGAAACATTAGTTGATGAGCTTGGGATGGAAACTCATGATTTAGTATATCCAAGTTCACTTACATGGTTGCAAGGGAAATGTATTATGAAGTAATCATGGAGATGAAAAATTCATTTTTCCATTAATGATAACGATGTTGATGTTGTAGAGTGTGAAGTTGCATCATTGGATGCATGTGAAGTGATGTTGGGAAGCCCATATCTTTGGACATGGATGCTACCTTTTACAGGAGAATAAAACAATATCCCATGGTCAAGGGAGATAAATAATATCTCGTCAAAGCACATGAAGGGAGAAAGGAAACACTACCACTATTGAAAAAATAGGGGCAAACCAACAAGAATGTAATACCCCCATTTTGACCCTTGGGATATATTGGCTTTTAATGTAAATATTGTATACATGCGATGTATGTTTTCCTAGCGTGGAGCTCAAGGCCAAGGCCCCGCTAGTGGATGCTTAGTTTTTATTTAAATTTCAAGTATTTTATATTTCATTACCCATGTGTTGTTAAACCATGGAACATTTTAAAATGATGTAAATATTAATATTGCAATAAAATACCAAAAACTGGCTATGGAAGCAACTAATAAGATTGGGGCCATGTGTATCCACTAGGAAGTGGTGATGGGGATTGTGGGGTTGAACCATATGTTTCCAAATGTAATCTAGAGAACCCATTTGACTTTCCTTGCTGACATTTAATTTTGTTGTAAGGAAGTGGTTGAGGAAATCAGTCGATGGCTTCAATGGAGCATGGGTAGCCCAGAAATTGGTATGGCAGGTATGGGATATATTTCCTTGACCCACAAGTCACTCTACCTCATTTCCATTCCAGTGTGGAACATCTAAGCTTCAGTTTTCACCCATTACACATTGCTAGCAGTGAGAAAAAACAGAAATCGCAACTTTGCATTAACCCACGTTTTGAAGTGCCATAAACACCTAGAATTTCGTGTGGACAGTGAAATCGGATGGGGAATCCATAGACATGAACCTTGGGAAAATTTGAGAGTGTTAGATCCCCAAAAATCCATGGGAAAACCTAGTTTTGATAGCTCGAAAATCTAATTACGGGATTGAGTCAGTTGGTCACCGAATTGTGAGAATACAAGTGTGAATAACAAAAAAGAAGAGAGAACAGAGGTTGGGATTGCTTGAAAAACCCAGTGAAGGATAGAATTTTAAGGATTTAGCAGCTTGGACCTTTCTATGTCCACCCTGAATATCACTTGAGGAAGGGGCTCCTGAGGGACTGTGCAGCAGAGAAGGAGACCTTCCTTGTGTTGGGTGTGGTAGGTATTGTGGGTTCTATGACTGTTTTAGTTTAGTTTGAGATGCATGTAGCTCTGTGGTTTAGCTCACTGGATTAGCACCCTCCTCCTTTGTCTCTTGCATGCTTAATAAACCCAACTGTGTCTTGGCTTAGGATGACTGTTTGTGTGAAACCATGGATGTGAGTGAGCCTGTTTAGTTCATCCTTAGTGGATACACATCCCAGCTCAGGGGTGGTCTCCCAGCTGAAAGAATATAGGATGGACAAGGACCTATGGTTGGGTGGAACGTTGCTCTCACATAACCAGTTGTTTGGACAGCTTCATCATAAAGATAAGTGTTCCCTATGGTTAAATTATGATCATTCTATGTTCTGTTTTGAATGTTTAATTATTCATGTTAAATGAATGAAATGATTATCTTAAGTTTGTTGGCATGAATCTCATGCATAGCATGAGAAGGGGATTGATTCTCTGCATGTTGTTTCATCATTCTGCTTGGGATAAATATGCTGATGCAATTCATTTTGTGTGTGTGTTAATATGTTTTAATTCCGCTGTACAATTTAATTATGCATTTTATTTTAATTGTGAATTTCATCATATGGCTTTGGGGAAAGAATTAGACACCCCCACATTGCGTTCATGTTCCCTCTACGGGTAGGAACGATGGGAGGGGACATGACAAAGACAAAAACCATCCTCAACAGCAAAAGAATAGTGGATATGACAAAGCAAATGTAGGCCATGTGCTTCCATATTCTCCATGGTCCAACTTTTGGGGATAAAAAGGCTCGCAATGGGGAGGTATGATCCAAATTGGATCTCCATAAAATAAACCTCTTGTAAAAATAAATTTGTTAATATAGTTATTTAGCAAATAAGAAGTCCAAGAGTTTTCCATTGGCAATGGAAATGAATCATTGTGATGGTTCAACTTCCAAGACTAGCCTAATAAAAATTGAAGGTCGTGGGAGAGAAGGACACTCAATTTATTGGGGCAAGAGAGGAGGAAAAAGGAAGATAGAGGAGAAGACTTGAAGAGAAGCAATTGCTTGAAGAATGAATGGTTTGGGACCTTGTCCACAAAGAAGAAGGTTTTCTTTGAGCCATGGAAGTATACAAATGTTGTATGTGAGTAACAATACATGGATTCTTGTGTATCGCTCATTATTGTACTATATTTCAAAGCAATTAAAAATCCCCATGGATGTTGGTTTTACTAATTGGGTTTTTAGGGTAAAAATCTATTTATTTATTATGCATATGAATTATTTGTGGTTGCTTTAATTATTGTTCTAGTTATTAAATTGTTGGCCTTTCTAGCCACATGCTACAAATTTTCTTCCACTTGGATAGATAAACAAGATACAACATTTAATTATATTTCCACATATATATGTGTTGTGAGACTATCAAGCTATGAGCCTACAGTTTATGGATCATTTTGGGTATCTCTCAATTATAAGTGGTTTACCAAGGGATGTTATGATGTTTCTAACAAGACTAATAGGTCTTTGGGTCTTGAAAATGGTAAAGGAAGGATATCAAGGGACTTAGGAATTTAAAAAAATTCATAAACTCAAGAATCACAAAAGTTACATTAAAACACCACATAAGACCTCAAAAAATTCCTCCTCGTCAACAAATTATTGTTTTTTAAATTTCCATTACAATTCTTATGTCATGAAAAAGAAGCATGAACTTGCATCAACTCAAAGAGCCTACAATCATAATCAAACCCCGTCGAAACAACTACCCAATGTGACCTAAACTTTGACTCCATAATACCAAATTTTGACCTAAACTTTGACTCCATCATACCAAATGTTGACTGCCGTAAGGAAGATTGACAATCCCTATTATGTTCTATATTCTCACCAAGTTTTTAGTTTTTGTTTTTCTCCTATGTGTATGCTTTTGTCTTTTGTTCTTGGACTCAAATGAATTCTATTTTGTTTTTGAATTGAAATCTAAATTATCCGAACACATAAATGACACTTTGGAGACTTTGAAACTAAAGAGTAGCGTGACATGGCCCGACTAGAATCATGATAGATTTTTTAATCCTATGCCCAATATGATCCCATCGATTAGGAGTGAAGTAAATAAATGGACAGCATGACAAAAAAGTTTATGGTAAGTTAATATCTTATGTTAGTGATCACTTATCCTTAGATAGAATGTACAATTTTGGTAGATAAAAGGTTATCCAATAAAGTAAGGAATTTTTTTAGTTAATTATACACATGGTAATTTGCAATTTGATGTACAAGGAAAAACTTTACACTTATTATTTTTGGGAGAATAAGAAATAAATGAATAAGATTTTTAGAGTTTATGGTTTTTTTTGTTTTGTTATTTTTCATGTTCTATGGGAAATGACCATTTTGTGATTGATAAATTTTACTTTTATGGTTGGCTATATTTTAAAAGGCCAAGTTTGGTCACTAGTTATTTAAAGGTCTTTTATTACTTGAGTCTATTGGTTAGGGACATAATGTTCTTATTGAGCTTGTAACAATCTTTAAATCACAATTATATATATGCAATATATTTTAAATTATTTTAAAAAAATATAATAATGATAAGAAACATAATAATAATAAGAGTATTGTTTTATGAGATTTAATATAATTTTTTCAAATTATTATTAAATTATTGAAAAGAAAAATAAATTCAAAATTCTCTATCAATTAAATATATTTATTACACTTTCATCTTGCAATATTAATGAATGATATATTTACTATCATCGCTCTAAAAATATTTTTTGTCTAATTTTATTTTACCATCAGCGTAGATCTAAATCCTAGGCTCTATCAAGCGCCGAGAGGGATCAAATCTCCCGAAGTGCAAACCTCTCCTTGAATAGCTCCTTGATTGCAATACTCGAGCCACCTAATCCTAAGCTCTAAAGTCTCTAGTTTAAGTCTCATATTTACTTTTTACTTTGTATTATTCTTTTTTGTTTTGTGAACAACCTGCAATATTTAATTAGTGAAAACACACAAGATAGCATAAATAACAAAACTCAGAATCACTTTTATATTGATCGCAGGCCACTTCGAGCGGGCAACCTCCTTTGAGCAAGCTCAATACAAATAAATTCACGGTACCTTCATTGTTCTCAACACAAACTTATATACTAAGTCTAGGCGCCAATACCATGGGTCAATACCACGTGTCAATACAAACCATGTGCCAATACAAAATATGGATCAACAATTACTACGGGACGACTTACAAAGCATATGCGTCCAACAACAATAATACAAACTATGGATCAACAAATACTACATGACGACTTACAAAGCATATGCATCCAACAACAATATACTAACAAAATAAATAGAAGGGTTGACATGGGTTCCTAACATGTTTATGACCAACATAATATTTATTACTTTTTACTTTGTATTATACCTAATCCTAAGCTCTAAAGTCTCTAGTTTAAGTCTCATATTTACTTTTTACTTTGTATCATTCTTTTTTGTTTATGGCCGACATAATATTTATTACTTTTTACTTTGTATTATTTTTTTTGTTTACTTTGTATTATACAAACTACTTACAAGATCTCCCTCATACAAATGTTATTTATGGTCGACAATAACGACAAACACTCCAGTAACAAGATCTCGCTCATACTAGGCTATAGAGCGCCTCTCGACGTAATCACTATAGATAGTTTGAAACCACACGGAAATTAAATATTTCCGAACTCTAGAATTACATATGTTGATTCCATACCGGATTACACCACTGTATGTGGTAGGCGGGAGCAACCACAACAAAATATGCTAGTTCATTAAAACTATGATTTACTCTCTTTCAAACCAAACCAGAAAAACTACGAGTGCTATTTAATGGATCGTGGTGGAACAGTAGTATTAAACTGAAGGCCATCTGCAGCGGGCCGTCTTGCAATGTTTGGCCACTTCATCGACCACGTGCTTCATAGCTGCAATGCAGTACTACAGAGTTTAAAACTATTAACAATCCAAACTATACGCAGAAAACGAGAAATAAATAAGACCTGGAAAGAGTAAGTTACCCACCCATTAAAATCTTCTTGAAGTGACCAACCAGATCAGAGACAACAGATTTCGTAGAGAGCAGCCTTCCAATTGTGGATTTTCTCCGCGTTGTATCTCCCATTGATCTCATGCTCTTGGAATGCTTTAGCAAATGGGCTGTCACATTGGTCTGGGCGCCAAACTTGCGCAGGTGTAACGTCATAGAAAAGCAGAATGACGATTGGCCACATCTTTCCCTGCCTCTGCAACACCGCTTGTCGTGCAATAAGCGAGGCTTCTCTAAGACACCAGGGCGATTGTGCGTAGTTAGTCGAGACTATTGGCATCAAGATGCGACTGACCTAAATTGCGTGGTGTAGGGTTGCAGAGATGTCGTTCCCCCTGTTGAGACTGTGGGTGTCGAGGAGGCATGGAGGCCTGTGCCTGTGATGGCGTGGAAGAGATGGTCGACAAACCCTCTTTTCACATCGGTCCCTCTCAAACTCAGAAATACATCGTATCTGTATCTTGTGTATATCATGCAATTTGCATTCAAAAGGAAGATGTTGGATGAACGAGAGGCAAACCCGGCCATAACTCGAATGAATGAATGAAGGCTGAAAGGAGAGGTGGGAATCAACGAATGAATTCTGAAATGAAAGGAGAGAAGATCCTGTACTTAGCATTGAAAAGGTCGATGGATGAACGAGAAGGAAACGCGGCCATAACGCGAATGAATGAAACGCTGAAAGGAAAGTTGGAAACAACGAATGAATCCTGAAAGGAGAGGAGTGGAGAGGAGAGTGGTGTATATATAGTTTAACGATCCTTAACCCGACTGTGCGTTCGGGGCATCTTACAGGTGAATTTGTGACTCAGGACATTTGACGGTTAAGGATCTCGGATCTTTCCCTCTCATAACGATCTCAACAAAGCGAATAATGCCATGTCGATCTCCCCATGACGATTTTTCCACCACCCAGTCATTTCGATGGCAATGGTTGCTGGGTTGTGGAAAAATCACCATGGAGAGACTCGATGTCGATGGTTACTGAGTTGTGGAAAAATCATCATGGGGAGATTCGATGGAAACGGTTCCTAGGTTGTGGAAAAATAACCGTACGGAGACTCAATGGAAATAGTTGCTTCGTTGTGGAAAATGGGGGAGACTCGATGCAGATGGTTGTTGGGTTGTAGAAATATCACCACGAAGAGAGCAGGCTTGGACACCAAGCCTGCTCTCTTCGTGGTGATATTTCCACAACCCACAGAGCAGCTCTCCCCAATATTTCCACAACTCAGAGAGCAGCTCCAAGCTGTTCTTGTCATGGTTATATTTCCACGAGTCAGCAATCATCACTATTGAGTCTGGGTTGTGGAAAATCACCATACAGAAACTCGATGGCGATGGTTGTAGGGTTGTGAAAAAATCATCATGGAGAGACTCGATGGTGATGGTTGTTGGGTTGTGGAAATATCACCATGAGGGGCTGGAGCTGCTCTCCTCATGATGATACTGCTCTCTCCATGGTGATATTTCCACAACCCAGAGAGTAGCTCCAAGCTGCTCTTCCCATGATGATATTTCCACAACCCAAAGAGCACGGTGGTATTTCCACAACCCAACAACCATATCCATCCATGGTGAATTTTCCACATCCCAGTTAGCTCGGTGGTGTAAAAATCACCACTGGGTGGTGGATTTCATGATATACAAGTGGCCAAGACGCCAAGCTTGGGTCCGTCATCATCTACGGTACCTAGCAACCATCTCCATCCTGGGTGATGGAAAAATGATAAACAGGAGGCCCAACCATTGCTATAGGATGCGAGACCCAAGCATCATAGGCTACGGTACCCAGAAGCTATCGCCATCAAGATGCTTGGGTGATGGAAAAATGATACACAGGAGGCCCAGCCGTCGTTATAGGCTGCGAGACCCAAGCATCATAGGCTACAGTACTCAGCAGCCATCGCCATCGAGATGCCTGGGTGATGGTAAAAGATACACAGGAAACCCAATCATCGTTATAGGCTGCGCAACCCAAGCATCATAGTGTTGGAAAAATGAATTACAAGCTGATGGATTTCAAATCACCGCTTGACTCGGTCATAGTCTGTAGAAGCACAGAGATGTCAGAAAAATTGTTAGCAGGCTTCGTGCACACTTCCTTGTATTTATTCAGCCGTGTTTGTATTCTACAAGTCAAAATTATTAAGTAGAAATTAAGTAGAAATTAATTACAGTCTTTAATGTAACTCAGTAGCTTCCAAGTGAAGCGATCTCAAGTGTGTGTATATGTAAGAGAAGAAATTTGAAAAACAAGAGAAGAAAAAGAGAGAGAGCGAAAGAGAGAACACAGAGTAAGAGAGAAAGGAGAAGAAGAAAAGGTTTGCAATGTGTTTGTGATCCCAAGCTCATAGTCGTAAAATGTATTAAGAGCCCAAGCTCTGTAAAAAGTGAAAGATCGAAGTAAATTCCATCTTTATGTAGTGCCGTGAAGTTGCCCTGTTTTAATGCAGTACTATATAAGTCTATAATTTTATGTATTCATACTCAAGAATGTTGAATATTGTATGTGGCACATCTTCTCGAGATTTACTTGTGTGAATGTTGTTTACATTTACCGTTTGTAAAATAAATCAAGATTTCTCAAATATTTCACGGTGGTAAAAGTTATGCTTTAATGTGGAATAAATTCAACTGATTTTTATGTCTTAGCAAGAAATATTTTAATATAAAGCTTGTTTAAGAGTGGGCTCATCGAAGTTGAATCTCGGCGAAGTAAAAATTCTGTGAAGTAAAAAGGTCCACTAAGTAAAAAGTTTCACGTCAATGAAGTTAAGTGCTCTGCGAATTAAAGTGTTCCACGAAGTAAAGTGTTCTGCGAAGTAAAAAAGTTCCGTGAAGTTAGGAGTTCGTGAATTAAAGAGTCCACGAAGTAAAAGCTCATCGAAGTGAAGTTTTCTCCTCGATGTAAATGTTCGTAAAAGTGAATTCCTTGGCTAAGTAAAAAATCATGGTTTCCTGTTGTTTGTGTGTCGAAGTCCCAAAGAAACATATATATATATATATATATATATATATATATATATATATACTGCGTGGTTAATTCCTTTTGTCTGCGCCGTGTGGTTTTCCTCTTGATTTGGTATCAGAGCTTGATTTACGAAGAGTATAAAATCTATTTACAAAAAAAGAAAAGTAATTAAAATTAAAAATGGCTTCCACTTCCGGTGCACAAATGTCAAATTTGCAAACTCCATTAAGGGAATAGAGGAAGAAAGATGGAAAGGCATTGTTCTACATACATCAAGCAACACATGAATCCATACTCCCAAGAGTAGCAACAACAATAACAACTAAGGAAGCATGGGATATACTGGAATTGAACAAGGTAAGGACTGCCAAACTACAACTCCTTAGAATATATTTTGAATCTCTGTCAATGAAAGATACATAGTCAATAGAATATTTTTATACTCGAGTTATTGGTTTGATTAATCAAATAAAGTCTCATGGAGAAAATCTGAGTGACCAAAGAGTTGTTGAAAAAAATTCTTAGAAGTCTTCCTCAAAAATTTGAATCTTTAGTTGTGACCCTGGAGGAAAACAAAGATCTATCCCAATTTATTGTCGATGAGTTGCAAGCCTCACTCCTCAATCATGAACATAGTATCAACAGATCAAATACATCATTAGAAGGTGCATTTGCAGCACAGTCATCCATAAGTCATGGAAGAGGCAGGGGAAGATAAAACTCTAAAGGCGTAGGAAGAAGTTCTTTCAGAGGATGATGTAGCATCAACCCTGCATATGTCACTGGTAGAGGTAAAAATCATATCCCCAGTCATCCAAGTGGACAAAGGTCTGATAAATAAAAAATTCAATGTCATTACTATAAAAGGTTTGGACACTTTGCATATGAATGCAGTAAGAAGCAGTATGACCAATGAAAGCAAGGTCAAACACAGTCAAGCAACACCAACACTTCAACCAGCTCAATGTTTTTAACATGTGCATATCCACTTGAATGCAATGTTGTCCAAGAAATTCCAAGTGACATATGGTATTTAGACTCAGGCTGTAGCAATCATATGACTGGTAATTTAAATCTATTCTATAGTCTAGATAAATCAATTCAAACTGATGTCACACTTGAAAATAATATTCAAGTCACTATTTTGGGTAAGGGTACTATTGATATTCTAACCAAACAGGGGGAGTAGAAAACTATGCCTGATATTTATTATGTTCAAGGTTTGAAGCATAATTTGATGAGCATTGGACAACTGTTAGAAAAATGTTACAAAATTTATATGACAGGAAAACATTGTCTGATTAAAAACATATATCCAAGCAATCGCTTAATAGCCAAAGTGCAGATGACAAGCAATCGCTTGTTTCCCTTGAGGATAAGACCAAACATAAAAGGAAAAAAAAACTCACGTTGTTCATGGTAGTCAGAATGGAAACTTGGGATCTGCATTCAAGGCAAAAGCTAAAGAAGCAGACAATCACTACGACAAGAAAGAAAAGGACAGTGACAAAAAAATACAAGCAGCGTTTCAATCAGAAATACGAGATGAATCCTAGTTGTGGCACTTCAGATTTGGACCCCTGAATTTTGGTGGGATGAAGCTACTGCACATGAAGGATATGGTGAAAGGATTGCCATCGATTGAAAAGCTAGAGAGAATTTGTGAAGGTTGTATTTTTGGCAAACAACACAGAGATACTTTTCCAGCTGAAAAGTCATATAGAGCTCACACACCACTTGAAATTGTGCACTTTGATATTTGTGGACCAATGTAAACACCGTCCATAGGAGGTTGCACTTACTTTCTCACGTTTATTGATGATTTCACAATAAAAACCTGTACATATTTTCTAAAACATAAATATGATGCGTTTGGATGTTTTTAGCAGTTCAAGGCACTTGTGGAGAAGCAAAGTGGTTACAGCATCAAGATCTTAAGGACATATAGAGGTGGTGAGTATGTTTCAAATGATTTCTTAAACTTTTGTAAAAATCATGGCATACATAGGAAATTCGCTACGAGGTATACACCGAAATAGAATGGTGTCGTAGAGAGGAATAACATAACCATTATGGAGATGGCACGCAGTATGTTGGTAGCCATGCATTTTTCAAATGAATATTGGGCTGAGGCAATGGCAACTGTTGTATACATCATGAATAGATGTCCAATGAAGAGTGTGAAGAACAAAGTTCCTCAGGAAGCCTGGATAGGTATGAAACATAGTGTTATATATTTAAATGTTTTTGGTTGTGTTGCATACGCACATGTTCCAGATGAGCTGAGAAATAAATTAGACAATAAAGGACATAAATGTATCTTTGTTGGGTATTCTGAAGACACAAAAGCATACAAGTTGTATGACCTTGTCGCAAGAAAAGTTATTATCAGTTGAGATTTTCAGTTTGTAGAAAATGAAGCATGGGATGAAACCGTAGAGAAGAATGTTAAAATCGTGTCACATGTCAAACATGATGGCATGGCAGAGGATGTGGTTGAAACTCCGCATGTGAGTCATAATGTAGCAGCTCCATCTACTCCCAGGATAGCGCGACATGTTTCAGCACAAGGAACTTCAACACAAGTCGTAGCTCAAGCTACTCCGACAAGCACACCAAGAGCGCAGCAAAATTATTCCAAGTAGTTCATGGAGTTCGACATCAACAACTCCAACAAAGACAAGAAGTCTGCGTGAGATATATGAGACTGGTACACCCAATTCATTCTTCGTTTTTGCATTATTTTCTCAAATTAATGATCCTATAACATTTGAAGAAGATGTCAAAGATAAAGTTTGGGAACAAGCCATGGATGAAGAAATAGAATGCATTGAGAAGAATCAAACATGTATATTAGTCGATGTTCCTAAGGACAAGGATGTGATAAGCGTCAAATGGATTTATAAAACCAAGCAAGATGCTGATGGAAATGTGTAGAAGCACAAGGCAAGATTGGTAGCAAGAGGGTTCACACAGCATCCTGGCATAGACTTCAATGAAACTTTTGCACCCATGGCACGAATGGACACTGTCAGAACAGTTTTGGCCATTGCAGCACATAAAACATGGCCTGTTTACCAAATGGATGTTAAGTATGCATTTTTAAATGGTTATTTGGAGGAGGAAGTATATGTGGAGAAACCATAAGGCTGCGAAGTCCTAGGACAAGGACACAAAGTATACAGGCTAAAAAGACCCTTTATGGTTTGAAGCAAGCTCCTAGAGCTTGGTACAGTCGCATTAACTCTTACCTCATTCAGAATGGATTTCACAGAAGTGAATGTAAACCAACGTTGTACACAAAAGTCAACAAGAAAAGTAATAAGAATTGCCTTCCTTTATGTAGATGATTTAATATTTACTAGTGATTTTGGCATAGAAGATTTTAGATCAGACATGGAAAGTGAATTTGAAATGACTAATTTGGGGCTTATGAAGTATTTTGTGGGCATTGAATTCCAACAGACTGAAAATGTTATATTTATATCTCAGTTGAAGTATGCAAATGAAGTCTTGAAAAGATTTAAGATGTTAAACTACAAGCCAGACGCAACACCAGTGATAACAGGTTTGAAATTGAGCAAGGATGATGATGGACCCAATGTAGATCCTACACTGTTCAAAAGGCTTGTTGGCGGCCTTATGTATCTTACTATGACAAGGCCAGACATCATGTATGGATTTATTTTAATCTCAATATTTATGGAGTCACCAAAAGAATCTCATTGACAAGTAAGTAAAAAAATTTTGAGGTATGTAAGTGGAACAAAAGATTTTGGTATTTTGTATTCAACCTAGGAAAATTTCAAACTCATTGGATACACTGACAATGGCAATGGAGGCACCATAGATGATAGAAAAAGCACGTATGAGAATACATTTCATTTAGGAATAGGTGTTGTATCATGGGATTCAAAGAAACAACCCATTGTAACTCTTTCTTCAGCAGAAGCAAAGTATGTCGCAGCTATAAGCGATGCATGTCAAGCCGTTTGTATGTGGAGGATGCTAAGTGATTTGTCATAGAACCAACAAGATCCCACAACCATGTACTGCGACAACAATTCAGCTATTGCACTATCAAAGAATCATGTGCTCCACAAGAGAACCAAGCACATCGACACACAATATCATTTTATCAGAGAATTGATAAATAAAAAAGAAATCTGTTTAGAATTTTGCATGTCTAAAGATTAGGCAATAGACGTCTTTACAAAACCATTGGTAACGGACACATTTCAATATCTGCGAAGTTGTTTAGGAGTGACACGTTCGACACAAGGAACTTCGTCATGCACAAAGCATGTTTTAGCTCTGAAACATTTTGTAAAATTTATTTTGTAATCTCCATCTGCTTACAATTAAGGGGGAGTGTTGGAAAAATGAATTACAAGTTGATGGATTTCAAATCACAGCTTGACTCGGTCAGAGTCCGTAGAAGCGGAGAGATGTCAGACAAACTGTCAGTAGGCTTCGTGCACACTTCCTTGTATTTATTCAGTTGTGTTTGTATTCTGCAAGTCAAAATTCTTAGGTAGAAATTAATTACAGTCTTTATTGTAACTTAGTAGCTTCCAGGTGAAGCGATCTCAAGTCTGTGTATATGTAGGAGAAGAAAGTTGAAAGACAAGAAAAGAAAAAGAGAGAGAGCGGAAGAGATAACAGAGAGTAAGGGAGAAAGGAGAAGACGAAAAGGTTCGCAATGTGTTTGTGAGCCCAAGCTTATATTCGTGAAATGTATTAAGAGCCCAAGCTCTATAAAAGTTGAAAGATCGAAGTAAATTCCATCTCTGTGTAGTGCGTGGAATTTTCCCTGTTTTAATGTGGTAATATATAAGTCTATAGTTTTATGTATTCATTCTCAAGAATGTTGAATATTGCATGTCGCACATCTTCTCCAGATTTACTTGTGTGAATGTTGTTTACATTTACAATTTGTAAAAGAAATGAAGATTTATCAAATATTTCACGGTGGTAAAAGTTATGTTTTATCGCGGAATAACTTCAACTGATTTTTATGTTTTAGCAAGAAATATTTTAATATAAAGCTTGTTTAGGAGTGGGCTCGTCGAATTTGAATCTTTGCGAAGTAAAAATTCCATGAAGTAAAAGGATCTATGAAGTAAATATTTTGGCGTTGACGAAGTTAAGAGGTTCACGAATTAAAGTGTTCTGCGATTAGTAAAGTGTTTCGTGAAGTCAAGAGTTCGTGAAGTCAAGTGTTCTGCGAAGTAAAAAAAGTTCCGCGAAGTTAGGAGTCCACAAAGTAAAGAGTCCGCGAAGTAAAAGCTCATCGAAGTGAATTTTTCTCCACTATGTAAATGCCCGTCAAAGTGTCATTGGCGAAGTAAAAAAATGGGGTTTCTTGTGTTAGAAGTACAGCTGCCGTTACACCAAAACCCGCAGGTGATTGGTAAACTCACCACCGCCAAATTTCAAGGATCCACAAGAGGCGATTAGTCCCTTGTCACGATACACTAGGGAGCGTTGACTACTTGCAATTTCGTGCAACAATATCCCCCTCAGCGCGAGCCGAGTGTGTATCGAACTCGTGACCTCTAACTTTGATACCAGTTGTTGAAAGTACGGCTGCTGTTACACCAAAACCCGCAGGTGATTGGTAAACTCGCCACCGCCATATTTCAAGGATCCACGAGAGGCGATTAGTCCCTTGTCACGATACACCGGGGAGCACTGACTACTTGCAATTTCGTGCAACATCTTGTTGTATGTCCTTCAAAGTCCCAAAGAAAAAAAGGAAAAATATATATTTAGTGCGTGGTTAATTCTTTTTGTCTATACGATGTATTTTTCCCTTGACATAGGCTACGATACCCAGTAGCCATCGCCATCGAGATGCCTAGGTGATGGAAAAATGATACACAAGAGACCCAACCATAGCTATACGCTGCACGAGCCAGCCAACGTTATAGGCTATGGTACCCACATGGTGATATTTCCACAACCCAGCAATCATCGCCATCAAGTCTTACCTTAGTGAATTTTCCACAACCCAGCAACCATCGCCATCGAGATGACTGGGTGGTGGAAAAATCACCATGAGGAGATCGACATGGCATCATTTGATTTGTTTGAGATCGCTATAAAAGAGAAAAATTCGATAGCCTTAACCGTCAAATGTGCCGACTCATATTTTTTTTTTCATATATTGGGTTGAGTTTTTCTTTTTCGAAAGTCACTTTTGGACATCCATATACTTCTTTCCGAAGCTTATGCCAATATCGCCTAATAACTGTACAAAACTTATGTTAGCGATGTCCTCGCACTGAATTAATTTATCTCGAAGGTTTCTTTCCACCCACCACCAACATGATTGTACTTCTTATGCCCCTCTTTATTCCCATTCCAAAAACAATAATTTTATTTATTTATGTACTTCATCTCTTCACATAAGCAATGGAGTATATTGAATGCCACCGGTAATTGCAATTTATCATGTATGTCTCAATATACACCATCTAATGTATGTAAGTGGAGATTCGACACTGTATTGACACATAAACTCACTAATTATATTTCTAACGTGTTTCGATTCTTCCACCATGGGGAGACTCAATGGCAATGGTTGCCCGGTTGTGGAATCCTAAATGGAATGTGAAGTGATAATATATGTTTTAGTATGTATCATTTAATGTATATGTGATTGTGTTTAATATTGTATTTTGGGTTGTCTATCATGAATTGTCCATTATCTATGCATCAATTACCGGTTATTTTTTATATTCCTTTCTTTTATAATTTTTTATGTTGAATTTAAAATAATTTCCATTAAATCAATTAGATAGTATACTTGTCCTATACTTGTACAATCTAGGAAAAGCATAGGTGTTAATCCACTCCAAATTCTAAGAAATAAATACCTATCAATATAAATATAAAAAACCTAACTAATATCTATTAATTGTCTCCATAAATAATTGTAATCTCTTTGATATTAAAAATACATTTCGATCAAATAAAAATTTCATATCATACATAAGATATAATTGAATTTATCTTAAATTGTTATCCATATTTTATAAATAAAAAATAATATAATAAATAATAAAGCAAAACCATTATAAAAATAACATAACAATATACAACAAAAGCACATAAATTGATTTTATGTGTGGGGAAGAGTCAATTTAACTTTCCTTTTTATATTATACCATTAATCAGACTATTGACTCTATATCAAAAATATTAAGTATTGTGAATCTTTACTCTATATCAAAAATATTAAATACTTATGTAAGCATTTAATAAGGCTTTACACCTTTATAAATTATTACCCAGTGTTTTCATTTATCTCTAAAATTAGTTGTCATTCTAATTAAACTAACTCCACATTATATGAAGATATAATTCAAAGAGGTAATAAAATTATTAAAAAAATCAAAGTAAGGTGAGCAATGTTCATACCGGTCTTTCTAAAGACTCATCACATTAGAGCTTTTAGCTATGACGAAATCAATATGGGGTAATCATGTTATATTACAACGAGTGTGAAAGAATAATCAGCATAGATCCATCTTAAATCCGTATCTATCAAGTACTGAGAGGGATCCAATTTTTTGAGGTGTATTTATTTTTTAAAATTTAAACTCAATAAATTTGATCTCTCTTGATTGATAGATCCGGGTTTAAGTTTTAAGTTTTTATTTTATAAACGAACATCTATTTTTTAATTATTTTTTATAATATTTTATTTTATGAACCGATATGGATTTTTTTAAAATACTTTCCATAATTTTTTATTTTATGAGTCACATGAATTTTTTTAATTATTTTTTTAGTAACAAACGTTACAACATCTCCCCCATACTAAGCTGTAGAACACATCATTTCACTCGGTGCAATGAAAAGGAGTTGTCACACAAGAGAAATAAAGAATAAATCTGAAAAAAAAAGAAGGTGGAAAAATCTCACTTAAATTCATTGGTGAAGTTCGTTGAGATCGTATGGACGAAGGAAAGCCCTGAAGAAGATTTTGCTTGAGAAAATCCGATCCGTGCAATGGGAGATCCACATCAAAAAAATGTAAAAGGTGAAAATGATTTTTTTTAGAAAGGAAATGATCACCTTTTAAGTTAGTAAACGAAAAGTTTTTAAAGACACATTAAAAGAGAGGTACATGTAGGTTTTCAAAAGGGTATATCTCTTTTATTTAAATGAGATGTGAATGTCATTAAATGGTAAACATTTTGTTTTGTTTATAAGGGTAAACCTCCTTTATGGATATGAAGTGCCATAACGAGTTAAAAGAAATGGCTGTTAAGAAATCATTAAGACAAGGATTTATGCGTGGATGTAAAAGAAAGAGTAGTAAATACAATGCAAAGATAGTGGTCTTATTGAGCGAGCAGTCATTGGTTAAAGTAATGTTTTTTATTGAGCATGTGTTGTAAGGGGTGTATGATCGGTGGTACTTGACACCCCATATTTTTTGGTTCCATGTCAGAGTTGATTCTCCTTGTCTTAGGCCTATATGTATTTGAGTAGGTGTATCTCTCTTATGTGTAGAAGAGGATGTGGCATCAAGCTGTGGAATGAACAACTTGGGTAGCTACGAGGGTGGCAGGTGTACTCGTAGGCTAGCTTGATGTGGAATCAGAGAGGATGAGTCTTCGATTAAAGGGGGGAATGTGAGATGGACCAGGTTATGCTCAAGGAAGAATTTAATGTATTGATGAACCACGTAGGAGAAAATGATTCCTAGAAAACTGGTGGTTATAGAGGCTAAGCACCCATGTGTTCTGGTAGATGGATTGATTTTTATATGGACATCAATGATGAATTCTTTGAAGGTACAAAAGGCTTGTGGAAGTGCAGCACATGAAGGGAAAGAAAAGGAGAGAGAAATGATAGCTGAAAGAAGCAATGGTTATAGCAACAATTAAAAGAAAATAATAATAAAAATACGCGCAAGAGAAAAATAAAATATAAATAAGAGCAATCAGAATAGGAACACAAGATTTATCCTGGAAAACCCCGTAGGGAAAAACCAGTCATCAATAATAGATATATCATTGGTCCCTAGCCAAACTAGGACAAGGCTGCCAAGAACATCTCTCCTGCTCACAATGGCACCATACAATGAAGGAATCCAACCCTATAAATAGGTTTCTTTACGTGAAAATACAACTGCCAAGATACCATGGGCTACCAAAAGCGTGTGCCCGAAACCACTTTCTACCTTGCTCATTCCCGAGTCAAGATTAACCCTAACACCATACACATTTGGAAATTAGATAAGGTTATATGCCACACCCACCCATACTTAAAAGCCGATACTTTCATTAAGGACCTTGAGCTCTGAATGTATTCAACTTCTAAGTTATATAGCATAGATTTTTCACTATAATAATAGAAAATTTTCCTTTATTGAAATTATTTTGTGATTGGGACTTCTAAATTGCAATCCACTTCTTAATTTTGACAATTCAAACAAGAATTGGAAATGTGTTATGTGGGTTTTTTAAGTCTATCAAAGTCATGTCCAAAAAAGAATCATTACTTTTTTTCCAGCAAAAAAAATCTACTATTGATATTCATAAGAATCAAATAGTACAATGATAGTCTTGATTCGGTGACCGAATCATTCAACAAAAATTCAAAAGTCTGAAATACAAATGTTCAAGACCTTCCGAGTCCCAAAAACCTCAACATGAAAGCCTTCCCAAAGTAACCAAAAAACAAAAAGATACAGAACAAAAAAGAATCATTACTTATTCCTAAATCAATGTTGATCTTCACCCAAGTTACAATGTATAAGATACAGTAAACATAGATTGGGGGATTCATCAATGGACCCAAGTCCTATATTTTGAGAGCATGGAATTTTGGTACAAGGATTGTCAACATACATGCTATTTGCAAGTCCCTTTTCAATAATCTTGGTCCCTCTAGTGAGAAAATCTAAAAACAATGAGATTAGAGTATGCCAATAATTAGAGAAAAAACCTCTAATGGGAACTCCAAATAACATTGTGATCAATCAAGACCAACACCATTGATTATGGTAGAAAGAAAGGATAAAATACTTGAACCTTCTAATAAGAGTGGTGATGTGGATATGGCCTCACTTCATCCATAAATTGTAGAAAATATCTTGCTAAAAATTCCATCCACAAGGACATTCGTTTTTCTTATCGATATTATTGTTTATAAAGTGGTAGATGTGTTTCTAATATGATATTGTGCAAAAGAAAATAACACAATTAAAATCAACACATTCAACAAAAAGATAATTCAACACAGACAACTAACCTAGAGAACATGATGTGGGAACACTTCAACAATGGAATGGCTTTAGCTATGCTTTAATGAATATTTTAAAAGAGAGATTTTATAGATTGCAATGCTCACATGAGAACAAATATTGTGCATGGAGATCTAGATACTATAACAAATTATTTCCTCGGTTATTACTTGTAAATTCTAATCTAGAATGAGAGAATCAACTATCAACACTAAGATCTACTTGATTTCCATTTGTTGAGTCTCCAACACTTCCTTTCTCTTATCTTGAAGAACACATTTGAAACACAAATAAGATATCGTTGGAAATCAACTTCTATATTGAATCAAAACTCTCCTTGATTTGAAACCCCCACTCTACGTTGGTGTGTTGAATTTATAGGACCTCAACTGACCCTTCAAATTTTGAACAATTCACCCTCAAGTTGAAGTGATTTTCACATGCACAATCTAAGAGGGTGTGCTTGGTCCCTCAACCCCTATAAAGGGTGCACATGGTCTTCACACAAATAAAGGGAGCATCCATGTTCTCATTGATTGTTGGTGGTCTCAATGTCCCTTTAGGAGGTGACTAGTATTCGTTTTTTGCACAACCCTAGTTCCCCTATAAAGGGATCACGTCGTCCCACCACTGCTAAAACATGTCAATTTCAATATGACATCTAAACAGTTACTTGGCCATTACATTTTCATGATCCTTTTGGCCATTAAAAATGTAATTGAATTGTAACATGGGGTTTAGAGTTAATTGGATTTAAAGTTAATTATTTCTCCATCAATTATAAATACCTTGGCTGAACAAAAGATTCCAAAAGAAAAAAAAAGGAGGAATAAAAGCACATTGTATCATTATGGCTACAGACAATCACTTCATAAGCTGAACATATATTACTAGAAATTGTATGTTAAGCCCTATATATCGTGACATTATATTTATATTATTATATTAGTATTGTCCTTATCGGTTGGAAAGTGTTATAGCTCAAATTGGCACTTCTCCGTCCATGACGACGGTTTCATGATGACACTTAAAATGTCAACTGTCTCTCATGCAAAAGGACACTATGGATGGAAGAGCCTTTATTTGGTGTTGGTTTCCATGGCCTTAGTCATTCAGTGATTCCCTAGCACTCATAATCTCTCTAACTGAATTTTAGGATAAACTTGCTCCTAATGATCTGTCAACCCTTCTTCAAGATTATATTGGAGAAGAGGTCCACTTTATAGGAAGGGTCACTTGATCCTTCCTATAAATGATGCTTAAGCCTAAGTCCACAATTTAGGAAAGGTCAACAAATATTTCATCAATAATATGCTTGAATGAAGGTACACATTTGAAGAACTTTTGGTCGACCCTTCCTTCATATACTGAGTGATTAACAGACAACTTATCCTTCATCTAGAAGATGGTTAAGGAAACTACCTTGAGGAGGGATGACCGATTCTTCCTATACATAATTCTTGACCCCAGGTTCCCATAGTTGTACAAGGGACATCTATGACTTCCTCTAGTTGATGGTTGACCCAAGGTGAACATATAATGGAGGGTCGACTGACCATTCTTATAGATAATACATTTCCTAGATATCATATGATAAGAATTGTGGACCAATCTTACCTATTTATGATCAAATTCATGTCTAACGAATTTTAATAAGGGTATGTCAACCTTTCATCTAGATTATAGGTCGCCTAGCTACCATATTTGACAAAGGTTCAGATGATCCTTGTTCCAAATGATTCTTGACCTATGGTCCACATTGAGGATTAATCGACTGAAACTTCTTCTAGATTTTGCTTGACCCTAAATTCATGTTTGAGGAATGGTTGACCGATCCTCCCTCTAGATGATGCTTGACCCCAAGTGAAAATTTGAGGAAGGGTCGCTTGATCCTCCCTATAGATGATTCTTTACCCAAGGTGCACATTTGATGAAGGGTTGGCAGATTCTCGCTTTAGATGATGCTTGACTGTATGTGCAAATTTTAGGAAGTGTTGGCCAATCCTTCTAATAAATGATATAAGTCCTCTTACTGATACACATCCCTTCTACCATATTTCATGAATGGTTGCTCGAATATTCATCTATATGATAGGTATCCTAGTTACCTTTCTTAAAAAGGGTTAGTTAATCCTTCTTCTAGAATGGATCCCTTTTCTAGATTGAGGAATGCTCACCTAATCCTTTTTCATATAACATTTGACAAAAAAATCCACATTTTGGTAAGGGTCAACCGATCCTTGAGTTGATGGCTCCTGAACTGAATTCCACATTTGAGGAAGGGCTGACCGATCATTCCCAAGATGATGCTTGACCATAGGTCCACATTTATGTAATAATGGGATGATTCTTCCTCTAGAATTTGATTGAACCTAAATTCCTATTTTAGCAAGGGTCAATCGATCTTCCGTATAGATGATGCTTGACCCCAAGTGCACACTGATTTGATGAACGGTCAGATGATTCTACCTCTAGATGATGCTTGACCCCAAGTGCACATTTGAAGAAGGTCGTTCCATTCTACCTCTAGATTATGCTTGACTCTAGGTGCACATTTGAGGAAGGGTTGTCCGATCCTTCTAATAAATGATATATTTCCTCTACCTAATATAAATTATTTCTACCGTATTTCATGAATGGTGGGTCGATCCTTTGTCTATATGACAAGTTTCCTAGATAAATTTCTTAGAAAGGGTCATTTGATCCTTCTTCTAGATGTTGTGTGATCCTTGCTTGATCCTTCCCCTTAATGGCTCTTGGCCCGAAGTCCACATTTGAGGAAGGGTCGACCGATCCTTCCCCAAGATGATGCTTGACCATAGGAGCAAATATAATGAAGGGTCAGCTAAACCTTCCTCTAGATACTTCTTGACCCCATGTGCACAATTGAAAACTGGTTAGTTGATCCTTCCTCTAGATAATGGTTAACTTCATATTCACATTTGAGGAATGGTTAGTCAATATTTCCGCATGATGATGCATGACATCACAATTTTGTCACCCTATAGTGATCACATCACTATGAGGTCACCCTACATAAGAATATTGGAAAATGAATATTGGGAATTCCCATTGATCTTTATACTGAACTAGAATGATATGGTGAGTTAGTATAACAACCAAACACAAATGGATGTGAGGTGGTGCTTTACACCTAGACAAAATGAGGTATTGCAAAAATAGACTGAGTATATGATAAGAGAATATTTGGAGCAGTTAAAACTGTAGCTATGATTTTCTTTTGAGCCATTTATCCTTGGAAGCAATTCTCCTATTTGAGGCAATTCTCCCACTTATGAAATATGCATTACATAATTTAAGGTCTCACCAATCTACAATTTTATGGGGATTGTGAGTTGACTATCAGATGCATGATGGGTGAAAATTAGGTTCAAAGGTTTAGGTTGTTCAATATTGTAGGTCGACTAGGGGAGGTTGTAGCTCTCTTTACTGTATTGGAGAAAACTCACTATGGCTTGGGAATACCACAACAGACAGATGACTACCAGAAATATACTCAATTCTCAAAGCAATGCTATTATAAATGACAATGTTAAAATAATGGAGAAATGTAACCAACCTTGATCCAACGTTTGGTGTAAATCCTCGTTGGAGCTTTCAATCCATGTACATCCAAGCACTTGTAATCTGCAAATCAGTCTTGACAACCAATATCTAACAAGTATATGTGATATATAAATGACATTAAAATTATCAATAACAATGGTCCATAATATCATAAGAAAATGTAACCCAATGTATAATAAATGACATTCACACCATGAATGGATGAGAATATGAGTATTTCTATTAATGAACAAGAAGAAGTACAAAGTGATACGACCTCTTACCGACAACCAATCTGAACCAAGATCTAGATCAATCCACTTGTGCCTCCACCACTTCAATCCTCCATGAATGGAAAAATCAAACTAGAAAGGAGTTTGGAAGGTGAACATAACTGGTTCACAACTACAAGGATCAATGAGTGCAAACTCAAGATAGGGCAAAAATCCACTAGAGTTCTCTTATGATTCTCTTCTTCCTCCCCATAAGCCATATGTGCTCAATATATAGTCCTCTCAAAGGTAGGTGAAAGGACACATCGAGGCATTACTCGGGCAGATGGAGAGCCAAAGGTCACCCAATGACCGCTTTTTGGGAGTAAAAAGTAATTAATAGTGTTTTTTACCATTTTGCTTGATACCCGAGGGCTATAGTGATGCAACTCGCGGGTACTCATGCTATAGTGATGCAACATGCGGGTAGGAAAAAAAATAGGGCAAACTGGTATCAGTGAAGGATAAAAATGGATCCGAGTCACTAAAATGGATCCTACAGGCCAAAGAATGTTGATGCTCACAGGGTGGAAGATTTCTGTGTAACAGATGCCCCCTAATGTGTGAGGTCAGAGACTGAAGGTGCTACGATGGCCGAAATACATTATAAGCTTAGAAGTGGAGTGATGGAGACACAAGTGGAAACAACGATTCACTCATCATAATACAATAATATATTTGGATACATGTCGGTATAGTACAACAATCTGATACAATGTCCATGAATAGGCAGTACATAAGTAGATACATGTCATAAGTGATCATAGCCATGATCCCTCTACAGTAAAATATGGTCTTTTGCTGAAAAGAAGACAATTGGTGCAAAATGGAGGTACAAACTGCTGAAATCTGAGAGGTGATATCTCAGATGTAAAGTCAAAGTCATATGTAGCATACTAAATGCCATAATCGCCTGGGGTCTTCTACACAAGTCTTTGATGGTGCAAGTCCCATCAAGTGAATAAAGGAGTTGAGGTCGAACCTGATGAGACATCATATGATTACTGATCAATGATGTATATCGTTAATAGATGCGAGATGACCCACCAATAATGAAAATGGGCATCAAGGCATAGAGCACAATCATCAGAGTGTGAATAAATGGGTTGAAGTCGAACACTAGGATGAATCCATCGATCAGGGGACATTGATGTATTCCCAAAACTGTCGATGGAGAGAGAACCTACCACTAATGACTACAAGCCTCAAGGTACTCATCCAAACTCTAAGCCTCAAGTCCCGGAATAAATGAGTTGAAGTCGACGGAACGAGACTTGCTGGAAGGAGGGCATTAAGGCATCCCCCATCAACCAGCATGAGGTACAAGCAATGCTGAAATATTTGGAAGATCTCAGGTGGAACGGACTGACTCAATAAGGATGGCCGACACGCAATAGTTAAGAGATCTGAGGATTGGTCGACACTGGTTTTAGGAATTCCTTTGAACAAGAGCATGAGCAGATGGATAGACTCAGGCAGCATAGACTTGACATTAATTGTGCAATGCAGGAGGCATTACAAAGGGCTCCATAATGACTGGAAGCTTAACCAATCGGTCGAGAAAACTGAGAAACAAGTACAGCTCCTAAGGCCCAACTATAGTCCCGACTCATAATGTACGGAGTGGAATGAATGCTCTGTTCAAAGGCGACACAACAAATGGCAACAAGAAAAAGTGACCATAATCCCGTCCGGATTTTTGGAATATTTGATTTTTTTGGTCTTTTTCATATTTGGGAAAAGCTTGAAAAAGAATAAAATTGCTTATAATACAACAAGTGAGGGAACGAGTGTCAAATAGCTAGCAGACTAGTCCCAAGCAGTGGAACATACCTATGGTCAATGCAAGGAGATACATGCAGGATGTGGACACTCGGGGGTATGTTCCCTCAGCGTCAAAAGGTCATCAAATTGTGAAGGGCAAATATATAAGCTCTGCAGGGCTCGATAGGGGAAAAGTGCTCAAGCACCAGACTAACAATTGAGTAAGCGGGAGCTGGCACAAGGCTCAAGCGGCAAGTAGGATGATGCAATGCAATCACAACATGATATAACTGAGAAGTCCTTTTTTGTAAAGTTAGTCTCCTCACCCGAAAAAGTGTAAAACAATGAGAGAAGAACTCTTCTAGCCACGTATGACTAGAGTATACCTTTTTCGTAATTAATCCACAAAGGTCCGGAAAAGGGGTAAACTTATACCTAAGTGAATGTCGCTTCAAATCTTTTAACGAGTCTGAAATGACAAGTATACTCGGCAATCTTGTTTGATTTGAAAAAGTCTAACAAGGGCTTAAAAAAGACTATAAAAATCTTTTCCGTAAAGGTTTAACGAGCCCGAAAAAGTAAACTCGTGACCTCCTTACTGTTTTTAACGAGCTCAAAGGAGATATGGAAGAATGCTCGTAATGAGAGCAGATGAGTGTCAGGGACATGTGAGACTAGTTCCAAGTGCATGGGACAAAGCTATGCATAATGCAAGGAACATGAGGAAGATAAGGACACTCAGGGGTTGTCTGCGAATTCGAATAGTAATAGGTTCAAATGCATCATAACAATGGAGAGGCCTAAACCTATATGCAAGGTTTCGAATATTCCTACCATGGCTGAAGCAAATGTCGAAAAGGACCAGTAAACAAGTATAAGTCCAACTAAGAATCCTGTCTCCAAGAAACATAAGTACCAAGATCATCTCTACAACGTATGTAAAGAAAAATATGATACAAGTCACTGCGGTAGAAACATTTTCAACTTCACTATTATTAACCTCAGACATAACACAGGTAGAGCCAACCACTGAAGGTGCCAGAGTACCAATACCTGAGGGATCAAAATGATCATCTTCAAAATGAAGAGCAAAGCTGAAGGACGTGAAGGAATCTGCAGTGGCAAATTCATCATCACGGGAGTTGGAAATTCTAGAAATAGAATCAAACTCTTAAGGAGCACCGATTTGCAGATCTATAGGAGAGCTCAAAGACTCATCAGACTCAAACATCAAATTAGGGCTGGACGAGACTGTGAATGGATCCAAATTCAAATGGATGGCAGGTTGTATTATAGGCTCATCTCGTTCAATAAGACCGAGGGTGGGAAGGGAATGAGATCGATGATAGAAATCCTCCCAAGGCTTGTCGTTACCATGCATGGACTCGATAAAATCTTCATCCGAAGGTAGAGTACCATCAAGGCATTCGTGTGAACAAGACGAGTTGGCTGCCCAAACTGGCAGCGTAACGAGATCTTCTTCAACTCTCTGGGAAGAAGAGAGATCCGGATCTACAGTCGCTTGTTGGATATGATTGTAAGCGAGCTCCGCTACAGATAAAGGCATAGACATCCCGACGTGCGCAATGTCTCCAGACGTGGAACGCGTGGATGGTAAAGTCCATGGATCATCTAAATAGGAGGTCTGAAATAACATATTATTCAAAGGAGGAGGCGCATTGTTGGTAATGGTTCCAATAAAATTCACAGGTGCAGAAAGATTAAAAGTTCCCATCAATGAGGGGTACATTCCAACACCTATGTTCCCAGTTTCCGGATGAGAATTAGAAACTTGCGGGACTATGGATCCCGTGGATGCTGTGGAAGGAGTGCCAACGTAATCCAGTTGCTTGATCGTCAGAATATTGCCTTGATGGGGAAAGCAAATCACTCTAAATACAGTAGACGCGATAGCCTTCATAGCGTGCATCCAGTTCCGACCCAGTAAAAGGTTGTAATTGATGGGCGCATCAACCACTTCGACTTCAATAAGCACGGAATTACCTTCCAAGGAGACAAGAAGGGAAGGGATAATTCCATACAGCACAAAATATCTACCATCAAATGCAGTGAGTGTAGTTCTAGATGGAAGTATGGGAGGCACCTTAATTCCAAGAGCTTTCCAACAAGTTAGCGACATTACTGATGCGGAGGCACCTTAATCAACCATAGTACATTTGATGAAGATCTTAAGGAAAACCACCTCGATTTGAAAAGCCACTTGGTAAGGTAAGCGAGGCTGGACATCAGTAGTATTGAACTTGATAACACTAGGATTTCCCCCATCTTGAACTCCTAACGCACTCAAAAGGGCATGCTTCTGAGAAGGACAGGCTTGCAAAACTTCAAGAGCCCACATGGCACACGGAGTTTGGCCCAAATCGTCTACAATGGAGTAGTTCTGGGCAGCTCGGGCATTAGGATTATGTGTGGATCGCTTGCGAACACCTTTCGGTATCCGTGGCATAATAGAGGGCTTCTCGATATGCAAGGAATTGTCAGGAGGAGGAGGAGGGTCATTCCCCAAATTCGGTTGTGGTGCACCATAATCGCGTTGACGAGTAGCAACACAAACCTCCGACTGAACCATATTCACACATCCATAACCACTAGTATTGGAAGAAGTTGTTTCATTAGTACCATAACCAGTGGTGGGAGCATGCAAAGCCATGTTTTGATCATAAGGGGATCCTTCAACACAGTTGGGCTCTGTGCCAAATGCTTCAATGCTTCTTCAATTGGAGGACATAAGTGAGTAAGGTGATCCTCCCCACAAAGCTTGCAAGGGAATTTCACCTTACGCCTAGGTTTACGATCCTCGCCAGCATTACCACCTTCCCGAGGAGGGTTGGCATTCTCTTTACGAGGACTATTATGATTTCTATTGTTGTTACTTCCATTGTTTCCACCCCTACGATTGTTTCTCCCCTTTTTCTTACCACTAGGCTGCTGGTTACCAGACGGTTTCGTTGATTGCACATTGTGTACATCAGACGACAGAGTGGAAGTGGACAAGGTGTGAACCTGTCCGGGTGTAGACTGGTTTAGAGACAAATTTTGCATTTGATTAGCTACCAAGTCTACAGGGCGAGTGCATGCGGACCCCACGATGCAATCGGCATGTGGTCCAGGAACTGACGTAGGCTCATGTCTTATTCTCGGTGCATCAGGAATGATGTCATACAAAATGCCAGACTGAGAATAAAGTAGATCTAACTGCTGGAATTTCAAGATAGCTTGTTCCTCAGTCACAATGCCGGACATGGAAACATCCTTAGCAATATATGGAAGTAAATACTTGAGGAACCATTCCAACAGGAACTCTGGAGGAATGTTGGCTTTCACTATTCTCTTCCACCGACGCCACTCTTGAACGTGGTCAGAAATATGTGTGGCCTTATTCTGACGGAAGGTGGAAAAAAACTCAATACCATTATCATAACGAACCGGTAACTGGAAATGGTCTAAGAAAACCAAAGCAATCTTGTTGAATCCCCTATAGGTGTTTTCGGGAAAATCCACATACCATTTCACGGCTGCCCCCGTGAGGGTGGGTTGAAATAGGCGTAATCGAATGAAATCATGATTCAAAGAGTTGGAGGAGCACCAAAGGTGAAACGTCGTGACATGATCTCCCGGGTCCTCACCACCTTTCCCCTCAAACTTCGGAATGTCCAAAGGGAGCTTGGTAGGGACTAGGGGCCAAGTAGGGTCGTGACACACTGGATCATTTGTGAGCTTCGAAAGATCCAGGAGATTCAAGCGTGCAAGGAACAGCAGCTGAGGCTGGAAAGATTTATTATAAGCTCCCATAAAGTACATATAATATATAATTGACATTAACATTATCAATAACAATGGTCCATAATATCATAAGCAAATGCAACCCAATGTAAAATAAACAAAATTCACACCATGAATGGACGAGAATATGAGTATTTCTATTAATGAACAAGAAGAAGTACAAAGTGATATGACCTCTTGCCGGCAACCAATCTGAACCAAGATCTAGATCAATCCACTTGTGCCTCCACCACTTCAATCCTCCATGAATGGAAAACTCAAACTAGAGAGGAGTTTGGAAGGTGAACATAAATGGTTCACAACTACAAGGATTAATGAGTGCAGACTCAAGTAAAATGGTAAAAATCATTATTAATTACTTTTTACTCCCAAAAAGCGGTCATTGGGTGACCTTTGGCTCTCCATCTACCCGAGTAATGCCTCGATGTGTCCTTTCACCTACCTTTGAGAGGACTATATATTGAGCACATATGGCTTATGGACTGGAGGAAAAAGAGAATCGTAAGAGAACTAGGCTCCAGTTTTGTATGACACTACCATTTTTGGACATATATATATATATATATACAACTCTGGTTCTCGGTTCTACTACATGGTGTACATACAAATGTATGAATGTCTTTGTATTTATGTGCTTCATGATGAATGTGACAAATTCCAATCTAATACATAGTTAGCGTATGCATCAGATATATAATTATGACTGCTCGGAATATGAATATATGTAATTGAAACAAAATGTCTCTCCAAGAGTCGTACCTTAAGGAAAATCCGTAGTAATGTAGGGTCTCGTACACGGTACTGCCCATTTAGCTGAAACATAACTAGTTGTGAATCCAGGCAGACTTCTAAAGAATGGATATCATGTGAAATGGAATCCTGAAGTAGCTCAATAATGGCACTATACTCAGCCACATTGTTAGATGTAGGACTGAAACAAGCACCTCTTGAGGACACAACTAGATGGTCAGGTGAAAAGATAACCCAGGCAGCAGAAGCAAGCTGCTGCATATGTCGGCTAGCACCATCCGCGAAACCTAAGAACGTAGTACATGCCACTGACATCTATCAATCAAACAGAGGCTAATCAGCAGACCCGACAACCAAAAAGGAAACCTAAACTATGTACAGAAAAACCATACAATAGTGTACAAAAGTATCAGCCTAAACCATAGGTTCAAGCGTAATACCGCCTGAGGTAGAGCCCATTTCTAGGCTCCTTCAAGACAAATCCCTCGTAATCTTCTAACTCATAAGCTCCTTTTTCCAGGACACGCCTCACAATGTAAGGACCGTGCCACATGGGATTGAACTTGCCTGCCCCCAGGGGTTCTTTAGCTTGGTCATACAAGAGTACCAAGTCACCTTCAGCATATTGTCAGGGATGGATAGACCTATCATATTGAACCTTGACACGACGCTTGTTAACATCAATGGCCACAGTGGCATCTCGACGGTGCTCATCAAGTTGCTTGAGGTGTACTAAACGTTGTTCAATCTTCGTCCTATCAGGGAGGAGCTATATGGCTAGCTTGAGCAAAGGGATTTTGCATTCAATCGGTAAAAGTGACTCCACACCATGAACTAACTAGAATGGTGAGAACCCGGTGGTAGTCTTAACTGCGGTTCGATATGCCCACAAAGAAGGATATAACATGATATGCCAATTGGTCTTGCTTTGTTGGATGGTACGTTGGAGAATGGTCTTCAAAGACTTATTTACTGCTTCAACCTGACCATTCACTTGAGGATAGTAGGAAGACGAGTGTTCCTGACCAAACCCAAGCTTTAGAGACAAATCCTCCATCATCTTGTTTTGGAAGTGACTGCCATGGTTAGTGACAATCCCTTTCGGGATACCGAATCGAGTGATAATCTGGTTGAACAAGAAATGGGTTGCAGTGGCAACATCGGCTTTTACAGTAGGCATGGCCTCAGCCCATTTGGAAAAATAATCCACGACCACAATAATATGATGATGCCCCCCAGCCGAAGCTGGTTTGCAATCCATGAAATCTACCCCCCACTTAGTGAAGGGACCGACAGTGACGACTAGATGGAGGGGCACTGGATGCGAGTGTATGTTCTAAGAAAACACCTGGCAAGGCTGGCATCTCTTCACAGCGTTAATACAATATTTAAAGATAGTAGGCCAAAAATAACCAGCTCGCATGATACGTTGGGCTGTAGCAATCCCAGATAAGTGACCGCCACACGCCCCCGCATGGCAATCATTAAGTACTCGTTCTGCTTCTTCGTGAGTCAAATAATGATGGATAATGGAATCCTTTCCTGGGCGATACAAAGTGTCACCGACGATAGTATAATCTTTAGCGTGATGTCTCACACGCCGTCGCTCATCTCATGAATAATGCAGAGGAAACTTCAAAGTTTGGAGATATCTAATGACATCCCCATACCAAGGGTCCTCGGACGAGATAAGGAATAAGTGTTCATCCACAAAGGAATCTTCATGAATGACATCCTCGTCAAGCCATGGAAGGTCTGACATAAGCTCAGTGAACACCTATGATTTCATTGATTTTGCAGAAGCAAAATCGAGATCAAATTCCTGAAGGATCACAATCCATTTATTATATTTACCCCTGATAAGGCATCATGATAGCACGAACTGAAACGGATTGATGTGAGCTACAACGGTGGTTGTTCGAAGCAAAATGTAATGCTGTAACCATTGGACTACATGAGCAGTCGCAAGTGACATCTTTTCTACGTATAATAAACAAGAGCCGTCATGGCACACGGAGTTTGGCCCAAATCTTCTACGATGGAGTAGTTCTGGGTGGCTCGGGCATTAGGATTATGCATGGAGCGCTTGAGAACACCTTCTGGTGTCCGCGACATAGTAGAGGGCTTCTCGATATGCAAGGAATTGTCAGGAGGAGGGGGAGGCTCATTCCCCAAATTCGGTTATGGTGCACCATAATCGCGTTGACAAGTAGCAACACAAACCTCCGACTGAACCATATTCCCACATCCATAACCACTAGTATTGGAAGAAGCCGTTTCATTAGTACCATAACCAGTGGTGGGAGCATGTGAAGCCATGTTTTGATCATGAGGAAGGGGATCCTTCAACACTGCTAGGCTCTGTGCCAAATGCTTCGATGCTTCTTCAATTCGAGGACATAAGTGAGTAAGGTGATCCTCCCCACAAAGCTTGCAAGGGAATTTCACCTTATGCCTAGGTTTACGATCCTCGCCAGCATTACCACCTTCCCAAGGAGGGTTGGAATTCTCTTTACGAGGAGTATTATGATTGCTATTGTTGTTACTTCCATTGTTTCCACCCCTACGATTGTTTCTCCCTTTTTTCTTACCACTAGGTTGCTAGTTACCCGACATTTTCGTTGATTGCACATTGTGTACATTAGACGACGGAGTGGAAGTGGACAAGGTGTGAACCTGTCCAAGTGCAGACTGGTTTAGCGACAAATTTTGCATTTGATTAGCTACCAAGTCTACAGGGCGAGTGCATGCGGACCCCACGATGTCGTCGGCATGTGGTCCAGGAACTGACGTAGGCTCATGTCTTGTTCTCGGTGCATTAGCAATGATATCATACAAAATGCCAGACTGAGAATAAAGTAGATCTAACTGCTAGACTTTCAAGATAGCTTGTTCCTCAGTCACAATGCCGGACATCGAAACATCCTTAGAAATATATGGAAGTAAATACTTGAGGAACCATTCCAACAGGAACTCTGGCGGAATGTTGGCTTTCACTAATCTCTTCTGCAGACGCCACTCTTGAACATGGTCAGAAATATGTCTGGCCTTATTCTAACGGAAGGTGGACAACTCAGTACCAGTATCATAACGAACCGGTAACTAGAACTGGTCTAAGAAAACCAAATCAATCTCGTTGAATCCCCTATAGGTGTTTCTTGGAAACTCCACATACCATTTCACGGTTGCCCCCGTGACGGTGCATTGCAATAGGCGTAATCGAATGGAATCATGATTCAAAGAGTTGGAGGAGCACCAAAGGTGAAACATCATGACATGATCTCCTGGGTCCTCACCACCTTTCCCCTCAAACTTCGGAATGTCCGAAGGGATCTTGGTAGGGACCGGGGGCCAAGTAGGGTTGTGACACACTGGATCATTTGTGAGCTTTGAAATATCTGGGAGATTCAAGCATGCAAGGAATGGGAGCTAAGGCTAGAAAGCTTGATTATAAGCTCCCATAAAAGGTTGGTTAAACGGAACCGTGTTATAAGATGGACCAAAAGCTTGACCATGAGGATTAAAATGCTAATACTGAGGGCCTAATGGCCCATAAGCTTGCCCATGGCCATAATATTGATAACCTCCCCCTGGCTGACCCATTTGAGAGTAAGCAGGTATTTGCGTGTTTTGAGCACCATATTGGGGTGGTGGGTGATACTGGTGGTCAGCACCGACTGTGTTGTAGTAAGGGTTTCCACCATGAGTATGGGGCATGTATGTACTATTCATAGTGGGAACTGTGTTGTATTGACCGTAATGGTATGGTATGTTCCCACCCCCAACATTGGGATTAGCTTGAGCAGTCATGTAGTGACCAAAAGCATGAGAATCATTCCCACGTCCAATATGGGTTTGACCAGTAGCAGGGTTGGTGGTGTGATGTCCATGTGGATAGGAAATATTCCCACCCCCTACATTAGCATTACTAGTGGTGGCGGTGGAAGCAAAAGTATGCGGTATGTGTCCACCCCCGTGGTTGGGAGGAATAGTACTGTGTGCAAAAGTAGTCTTGGGTTGACGAGTAGCGATGCGTGTATTAGGTTCTGGATGGCGAGTCGTATTCCGAACAACATTCCGGCTAGGTTGGGTATTCCTAGGAGGTGGTCGTGTTCCAACATAAGCATTGTTAGGAATCTGATCAGTCCCCATACTATGCGAGTGGGTGGACAACATAGTGCCCCCAGCGAGGGTAGTGCCCCCAGTGGGTATAGTATGGCTAACACTTTGATTAGTGCCAGTGTGAGTACCAAACATAGTGGAAGGTTCGATAGTATTATGACTAGGCATACCAAAAGAGAGTGCGGTAGGCTTGATCATAGGGCTAGTATCATCATGAGTTTCAGGCCTCCCGTATCTAAAATTGTGTGGAAATGAAGGAACGAAAGGCTCGTCCTGTTCTACATCCTCGGGTAGGTCGGGCATCCCGTAAAGATAATTATCCAGATTCGAAGGATCAAACGGATCCCGGTCAAGTGGATTAGGCCAAATAGAACCAGGTTGAGTCTCAGGTGGATCATCTCCCCAATCCTCATGAGGAGTATGGGGATCGGAAGTATGTTCAACTCTACCTGAAGGAGTAGAAGGGTCTTGCCCGATATCAGGATGTGCAGTCATGTAGTCTTCAATGTAAGTCTCGTATGAATCTGAAGACTCAGAGGGAGCCCTCCAGTGTCCTCTAGTAATACGTTGTGTAACCAAAGCTGGCTTTAAACCAGCCAACCGACGGTACCGGCAGAGAGTAGGGCTCCGCGCCACGTTCTCTCCGGAGAGAGACATAGCGTCTCCTAAAGGCCAACTATCGATCAAAAACAGTAAATCAAAAGCACACACCTAGAGAAACTACAACCAAGAGCAGACAAACAAAGTGGCTAAATGATCTCCTGACACTAGAGCCGGTATGTCTCGCCTAGGAGAGGCATGAGACTCCCAAACTATAGCCGGAGGTAACAGAATTAGTTATAGAGACACCCAGGCTTCACTGTGTCGACAGTGTCAAGTCCACTACATGAACACAACTGTGCTATCCAATCCCTATTTGACTCAGGACACAGACAGCATAACCACTGCAAGTACCCTGTGCGGTACCTAGGTAAGGCAACTATGTTCACCGCAATATAACCAATGCTCAGGTGGACAGTCTCAGGTGGGACCCGTCGTATGGGCAGGTTATCTAAGCCCGAAGCACAAGAGGACGAACCTCCGGTACCCCCAGATACGAACAAATCCTGGATATATCTCCCACGTTCAGCTGGTATCAGAGGGATATCTCCTCAACCAACCTCCCATGACCTCATGCTTAACTCTGGATTGAGTAGAGATTCCTGAGAACACCGATGTATACCATGGATTCCTCCACTCCCTGGTTAGACACCTAATGTTTCGTCTAGTAGTCTTGGATTGTTAACTCACAATGATCTATTCCAAGACTCTAAACCTATGCTAGTTGGTGTACCCTATAAAATAAAATTAGTCTAATAAATTTTTTAAACATTAATTTTAGTGGCTATGGTTACTCAAGGGATATGATCGTGAAACTAGTGATGTGTAGACTCAATAGTATGAAAAATCGTCCAATCCTAGACTCATCTATCCAATAAAACAATGACACTAATATGCAAAGTCAACCAACAATTCCAAAATAAAGATGCAATCTTTTATCTTTTCGATGCACAAGAACCTAAGATGAAGGCAACAAGCACTCAATGCAAGATGCAGTACATGAAAGTAAAATATTTTTGTATTTTCGCTTATAAATGAGAAGGAAAATGCAAAAAACTAAATGAATATTTTTGTATTTTTTCAATATAAATGAAATGAAAAAATGCAAGCAAAATCCTACTATTCAGTCACTGAAGTGCCGAGAAGATCACTAAGACAACCTAGCAGATCCTAAACAGCAAGACTCAGCCAAAGGAAAGATCTCAAAAGGAAAAAACCAAGAGGTTAAAACCAAGGATTGGTAAAAAACCAAGAAGGCTCAACCAAGAGAAACGAAGAGATCTAGTCACAACCAAGGCATGAAACAGTCAAGAAAGAGGCCAGCAAAGACTCAGGAACCAACCAAACTCACCTAGCAACAACCAATAGCCATAAACCAACAAAAGCCAGAGTTACACGCTACTGTTGAAGGAAATCCTGCGGGTACCCGCGAGCAGTAGAGTAAATAGAGGCAGGTATACGCGGGCAGAGCTAAGTCAACCCGTGGGTGAGGAAAAGCAAATGGTCAAATAAAGAGTCTAGAGGCTCAGAAAAAGCAAGTTTTCAACAGTGTATCTTAACGGCCAATCAGTGACACAGAGCTTCGATAAACAACAACTCTAATTATGGACTAATGCTCAAAAAAATTTCCCAAACATGGATGTTTTCCCCAGCGAGTCGCCATTTCTATATTGGAGGAAACTCACTATGGCTTGGGAATACCACAACATACAGATGACTACCAGAAATCTACTCAATTCTCAAAGCAATGCTATTATAAATGACAATGTTAAAATAATGGAGAAATGTAACCAACCTCGATCCAACGTTTGATGTAGATCCCCGTTGGAGCTTTCAATCCGCGCACATCCAAGCACTTGTAATCTGCAAATTAGTCTTGACAACCAATATCTAACAAGTACATGTGATATATAAATGACATTAACATTATCAATAACAATGGTCCATAATATCATAAGCAAATGTAACCCAATGTATAATAAATGACATTCACACCATGAATGGACGAGAATATGAGTATTTCTATTAATGAACAAGAAGAAGTACAAAGTGATACAACCTCTTGCCGGAAACCAATCTGAACCAAGATCTAGATCAATCCACTTGTGCCTCCACTACTTCAATCCTCCATGAATGGCAAACTCAAACTAGAAAGGAGTTTGGAAGGTGAACATAACTGGTTCACAACTACAAGGATCAATGAGTGTAAACTCAAGATAGGGAAAAAATCCACTAGAGTTCTCTTACGATTCTCTTCTTCCTCCCGTCCATAAGCCATATGTGGTCAATATATAGTCCTCTCAAAGGTAGGTGAAAGGACACATCGAGGCGTTACTCGGGCAGATGGAGAGCCAAAGGTCACCCAATTACCGCTTTTTGGGAGTAAAAAGTAATTAATAGTGGTTTTTACCATTTTACTTGATACCCGCGGGCTATAGTGATGCAACTCGCGGGTACGCATGCTATAGTGATGCAACATGCAGGTAGGAAAAAAAATAGGGCAAACTGGTATCACTAAAGGATAAAAATGGATCTGAGTCACTAAAATGGATCCTACATGCCAAAGAATGCTGATGCTCACAGGGTGGAAGATTTCTGTGTAACATTTACTCATTTATTTAGACAATTCAAGGACCTTGCAGACTCCCTTTCAAAGGAATGTCTTATGGTGTACTCTCACAACTATAACAAGATGAATATAGGAATAGGATTTGTGTCTCTTTTGAGACTTTCTATATATATGATCTCTATGACATTTGAATGATATGAATCCTTTTTGTTTCATTATATGAAGTTTTTATTATTTGAAATGGTTCTACTAATAGGAAGGATCTTTCAAATCTGCTTTTTGATGTATAAATCTTAACTTTGGGATGGTTGAGGATTGTGCTAGTCAAACCTCCTACACAATACAACTAACACCCACCCTAAGGTGATTGACAAATTCATAAGGAAAGTGTTGAGTAAAGTGTGGGAACAAGCTAAACCCCCCTCAATGCGCCTATCGTGATAGCCCTTCAATACTACTATCTCTGACTTCCTGACATATGGAGAAGAATGCCAACTAATATTCATTGATATTTGTGCATATGATGATAATATATGTCTCCACTAGTTCCTTGACCTAGAATTTCTAAAAAAGAGTGATCAAAATGTCCTCTAGATGTTATTTATATCAAGACTAGCCACTAAAAAATTTGTATTTTTATAAATAGGTGGTTGGGAAAAAAGTACAAATGGATTTTCCTATATATGTGCCTTGATATGGCATTTCTAAAACATGGCAATTCTAAAACAATACTACAAATATATTTTCAATACGATTCTTCAAATACACCTAGAAATATAGGTTTCATTGAAGTTCTCTTCTTAGAACTACTGCTTCATTGAATAAGCATGGCTGAAAATTTATATAAGTCATGTTGAAAAAATTTGTTGCCCCAATTTCTGTCATTTTATTTTTCCAATTTGTTGTATGTTTTCTAGAATATAATTTTCAAGGCATACTATATATTCATAGTGGTTTAGGGATTGCTCAAGAATTGGTTTGTTCTTTCCTAGTAATAAGTATTATGACTTGGCTTCTTTTGGAGATGTAAGAATATTGTGAATGCTTGTCCTTGTTTAAAACTGGTTAATTAATTCAAAGCTGCACTAATTGAGACAATATTCCGTGAAGACCCTATTCAAGGGTCAACCTAGATAAAAAAAAATCAGATTAGGAATCGATATATTTTTATGTTAGTTAGTTGAATAATTCGACTGAATTTTGAGTGGGATACATTTGATTGTAGGGAGATAAGTTTATTTGTTAAAGATAAATGGAAAATCATTTTTCCCTATCTTAAATATATGTTTGGTATTTAGATCTGTAGATTCTTCCAGAATGGAAGCACTACCGAGTTTTGCACATATTTGTTCTTGTGTTCGTGTTTAATGGACAATCTACCAAGAGCGGACTCGAGGCCTGATCTCCCTAGCTCAACGTGAGTCTAGAACAAATAGAGACAGAACATAAATAAGTCTCCTAGATCTAATTAGAGATCAAGGAACTAGATGCTTTACCTTTCAGATCGTTGATCCTTTCTCCTTGAACTACTCCAAGCTTGATGGTATTCAGATCTCAGCTGCAAAACTTGTCAAGACAACACAACAAAACAAGCAGTAAAATGCACTTACACAATAATAGATCTAAGTAAGCAGTTAAGTAAGAAAACTACACAAAATATCATTAACACAATGAGATTTGGTGGAAAGCACTTATATTACTGTATTAAAAGCGAAATACATAGGATGAAGAGATTACAACCAATGACTTAACGTAGCAATCCTTCTTCGATCATGCCAATGCCAAAGCCTCCAAAGGGATGATGGATCTCTCAAAGGATGAGTAGAGATCTCTCCTAAGCTAATTTCACCAGCATATAGATACTATAGACTTCCTCCTTTTGGAATGGGAGTGAGCTTCACTTATATAGGACTAAGTGGATAGGGTAGGTTGAGATATGGTAGGAGAGAGATAGGGGATCCTTCCAAGAGGCTAGGAACCGAATGCCAGCTTCCCCAAAAGGCTAGGGATAGGGATACACATTAGCTACCTTCGAGAATAGGCTCGAAGAAGCTATTTTAGTCAATTAACTGACATCGTCACAGTCTGTGAGAGGACAAACTGCAACGTCGCAGGTTGCATTAGGACAACCTACGACGACCTCTCAAAACCTAGTAGGAAAAGGTTAATATCTCTTCCAGGTTGATGACTTAGCCAAGGAACTTCAGGGAATGTTTACACTAAATATCATGATGGTAAGATTTAGGTGTAACAGAATGCCCCCCAAAGCATGAAGCTGTTTGAAACTGGACAGGTGAAATGCTTTGATAGAAGAAATGGCAATGGCTCGTCAGACGAAGGATGTCGTTGCAGTACAACTGACTTTGAGCACACAGTCTCATATGACGCACAATATGGCTGCTGACCAATACAATGCAGATCCATGGTAGTAATGACCGACTGAACACAATCATGGCTACTAGACACAAGCGTAGATCCATGATGAGATGATAACACAGCCACGACCAATACAAAAGTGGATCTGTGTAATATGACTCAAAATAATCTCCATTGCAACTTGGGTAAAACATGACTCCCCAGGGTCTTCAAGCCAAACCCGCAATGATATGAATCTATCCATGTGATTACAAATGTCTTGATGTCGAACATGGTATAAACTCATTGATGTATACCATTAACAAGCGCGAGGGAAATCACCATTAATGTCAATGATTTCCAAGGTATCACAGTACATATTGTCAAGTGCAAATAAATGAGCTGAAGTTGAATGCATGATGAAATCTTTCAATCAAGAGTCATTGATGTAAACTCATGTCGAAAGCAAGGTAACTTGCCATTGAGGCATGCAGGCCCAAGGTAATCGATTGGTTTCTAGATTCAATCCTCGGATGATGATTTGGAGTCGACAAGGATGAATTCGTTGAAGGAGGGCCATGATGAATCCCCCATCATCGACATGAAACATGAAAACAGATGTTTGGAGTAGATCGGATGGTACAGTAACATGCAAGACTGACTCGGAGTAGACCAACATGATGGAAGGCGTACTGACTGCAGATAATGAGTGCTGAAAGTATTCTTGAACATGGGCATGGCATGACTTGGCAGTATTGACATGACTAGTACGACACCGAATCCAAATGCAACTGATGGTGGAAGATTTTTTGGATGACCCAAAGGAGTAACAAGACTCAGGAAGTAGGAAAAAATCAAGGACAAATAGATGATTCAAGTGCTTGTATGCAAATGCAAATGAGTGCCATGTTCAAGAACGACTAGGTACTACCACAAATAAAGAAGGTAACATAAAATATGTCCTTTTTCCCCATCATGAACGATGAGTGCCTCATGTGTTTTTAACGAGCTTGATGAGGGTAACTAGATGCTCGGTATATCTCATCCCATAGATGAGTCCAATCCCAAATATTTTTCGAACCTGAGAGAGGAGGGGTTCGTCCCATGACAGGCCCTTCGATGTTAGATTTTAACGAGTCCATAGAAGGTAAACTCAGTCATCATTTCATGTTTAGAGAGTCTGAAAAGAACTAAATAAGACTCCAACGATCGTTTTTCGTAAAGTTAGCCTCATCGCCCAAAAAAGGGTAAAACAACGCGGGAGAGGACTCTTCCAGTCATGATTGGCCGGAGTATACCTTTTTCGTAAATAGTGCCCCCTGGTCCAAAAGAGGGGTAAACTATCACCAGGGAGATGAGCGTTCAAATACTTTAGCAAGTGTGAATGCGACAAGTTCGCTTGGTGATCTTTTCGTATTTCGAGAGACTGGAAAGAGCTTAAAGATAGACTCCGGGGGGGTTCCTTTTCCGTAGGAGTTTAGAAAGCCCGGGAAAGTGATAAATTGTAACTCAGTGACCTATTCTCATGGTTTAAGAGCATGAGAAAGAACAAAGACTAAGCTCGTCATCATTAAATAATTGATATTTAACGGATAAAAAATAGCAACAAAAAATTCAAGGGGTTGTTCATACCTAAGATGATCGCTACAATGTGAAAACGGTGCAAATGGAACACTTAACGTCTCGTGCGCGCTTGAAAACTAGTTCAAACAGTCAACCAGGCATTCAAATGGAGTAAAAATGATCCAAACTATAGGAAATAACCCAAAGAGAATCTAAATTTGAAAAATAATATTCCCTTTCTGTTTATAAAATAGAAAAAATGACCAAATATAGTTACCATTGTTTATTTGCCAAATTGGTGAGAAGAAAGTACCATTTGGAGCAGAATTTCATTTGCCGATTACAGGAGCTACGAGTGACCATTTCATGAGCCGTTTGGAGCAGGTAAACCTAAATCTCAGCCAACATCTTTCTAGTGGTTTAGAATTTCAATTTTTGTCCATTTTTTAGGTTTTTTGAGTTGATTTGTGGGGGGTTTGTGCACCCTCGGGTCGTTGCAGGTCTCCCTTACAGGAACTGCGACGAACCCGGGTCGTCGCAAAGCCCACAAAGGCATCCTGCAACGATGTCGCCCTGTCTGCAAAGATGAGGTGCGACAGCAGAAACATCCATGGTCAACTCAAAAACTAACCCACAAGAAAAAATTTTGATGGTTTGGGTGAGGTCTAATGATGTTTAAATGCTCCCTTCGACACGTTTGTGATTGCAAACATGGTTCTAGAGTGGCGCTAGTGAGAACACGAAGTGGATGATGTACAAGATGCAAATGATCCATTATGTGTGGAGGCATTGAGGAATTGTGGACTGCTGAAGTTCTTCCAGGTCCAGGGCATGAGTTCCCAAGTCCTACTACTCGAGCATATGATCTGGAGTTGGGATGCAGTACAACATTACTTCATGATCGGAGAGCACACACTAGCTATAGATGTCGAGGACATCTACTTCTTGACAGGATTGTCTCGGAGGGGGGACAATGTGGCTCTTACCAGATCACGGGGGAGTGACCGGACAATGGATGACTTGATTGTCCAGCATTGTACTCCACATGCCGTGCCTCTAGTGGGAAGATTCCCATCAAAGAGGTGCGAGATCATCCATTGCGTGCTATACTTTTTACCATAGTGAGGATAGCAGGGAGCCAAGCGGCTCATCTAGCTACCAGGTCCCAGATGTTGTATGCGGAGGACTATATGTCTCCGAAGGTCTTCAACTGGTGTGAGGGACTCCTCACCAACCTTCATGCTCAGCTGACCAAGTTTTGGCATCGTGAGCTCAAGAAGTTTGAGTATGGATCGATAGTGATCTCATTCTTATTGGAGCGGGTTCCCCTTTTACACCCGCAGGTGACTTTGGATGACAGGGATTCTAGGGATCCTCACAAGGTCTGATGGATAGAGGTGATGGCTCGCCATGGTGGCGGGGATCCGATCATAGGGTACAGTCCTGGATTCTTCACCTGCCTGGAAGGCCAGCTACTCATGATAGAGAACTATTCATACAACGGTATGGATTTCAGGGAGGACCCAGACCTAGTGCTACCTGAGGAGGCAAAGTGGGGAGACATCGGTAAGAACAATGACCCTTGTACTTTTTATTTTGTGTATTTATAATTTTTTTGGATAGTGCTATTGAGTTAATAACATGTGTGTGCAGATGTGGGTTCTTCACGATCGGTAGGAGTTTCTCTACTAGTGAGGAGAGGAGAGGCACCCCTAGTAGCCCCGACCATGCATGATGCCATCGTGGAGATGGATGACGTCTATGAGAACCTTACCGGGTTGACATTGGATGTTCCAGATGCATCAATACATGAGCTGTTGAGGCCCATGCAGAGGTACAGTGGGCATGACTATGGGTTTTGGTACGCTACTCCGCAAGGTAGCGAGGGAAGTTGACTGCTGCCATGTGCAGCAGGTGAGGGATGCGAGACCTAGGGGTGCACGAGCCAGGCGTCATGCCTTATGATGTTATTATGTTTGTACTGAGAGCTATGTGAGACTTAGATTTTGTACTATTGAAAGCTATCAGGCTTCAGATTTTGTATAGACTCATTGAAAGCCATCGTGCTTCAGACTTTTTGTATCAGCACTACGTTATCTTGATTATATATATATATAAGACATTTTGATGGCTTTATACATTTGTGTTTGATATGAGATCTTGTTTATGTGTTTTCTTATACAATGAATTATTTACATGTTATGTCTACTTTTATAGTTCATGAATATGCTCATGTGTGTGCAATGTACCAACCTAAAATGAAGCTGGCCATGGAGTCGACAACTATGTTCATGTCTCGTGGAATGTGCAGGTACTGAATGGATTCGAAGGACATTTCCAGAAGACGAACTCGTCTATAGAGACGGAGTAGGGTAGGATCACGGATGGTGTAAACCTGGTTAAGATGAGAGACCACCAGTTGAAAATCCAAATAGATGATAATGTGGTCCATACCCAAAGAAATAGTGTTGGTTAGGGTTCCAATGACTTCCTGATATTCCACAGCATTGTTGGTTGTGAAACCTAGACACATTCTCCTAAGCTGATAAGCTCATCGGTGGAAGAATAGAGTAGCCAAGCTGCCGAATCAAGGTTACGGGTATGCCGACTGGCGTCGTCTGTGAATCCGTAGCAAGTTTCCATCTGCACTCGTAGGCAGAACATCGTATAAGTAACGAAACAAGACCTAAGCACGCAAAAAATAAAAGCATCACACAACACAAAACACAAGCCATGTACGGTATATACAAAGTACTTATGCATGAAAGACTCAGGCATAGTACCTCTTCAGGTAAAGCCCATTGTGGGGTTCACCTAAAGATATCCCGTCGTAGTCTTCAAGCTCATAGGCTCCCTTCTCTAAGACACGTTTCATTATGTAGGGTCCATGCCACATGGACTGAAACTTTCTTGCCCCCAGCTTATCATGTCTTTGGTCGTATGTAAGGACCAAATCACCTTTGCTATAGACGCGAGGTTCTACCGACTTGTCGTACTATTCTTTGATGTGTTTCTTATGAGCCTCATTGGCAAGAGCGACATCGCGGCAAGTCTCGTCGAGTTTAGCTAGGTAGAGGAATCGTTCTTCCTTAGCAGTAGTGTTAGGGAGAAGTTCAACTATGAGTTTGAGGGATGGAATCTTGCACTCAATCAGTAGGAAAGCCTCCAATCCATAAACTAATTGGAAGGGGGTAAATCTAGTGGCGGTCTTAACGGAAGTTCGATAATCCCATAGTGTGGAGAAGATCCTATTATGCTAGTTGGACTTGTGCGTACCCACCATGCATTGGATCATGGTTTTCAAGATCTTGTTAATGGCCTCTACTTGTCCGTTGTACTGTGGGTAGTACGGTGTTGAGTTTTCATCGCGAAAACCCAATGTAGTGCTCAACTCGTCAACCATATGGTTCATGAAGTGAGAACCATGGTCAGGAACTATAGCCTGAGGAACTCCAAACCGTGCTATAACATGATTAAACATGAAGAAGGCGGCGGTTTTGTCGTCGTCCGTGTATGTAGGCATAGCCTCGGCCCACTTTGTGAAGTAATCTGCGGCTACTATGACGTAACCATGCCCCCCATCCGAGGTAGGCTTACAATGCATGAAGTCGATGCCCCATTTAGCGAAGGGGACAATGGTAATAACCGGGTGTAATGGGGCAGGGTGGGTGCGCTTCTTAGTTTGGAAGTGCTAGCATGGAGGAAATTTTTTAATGGCCTCGATACAATCTTTAAAGATAGACGGCCAAAATATTTTGCGTGAAGGATTTTCTGGGTTCTAGCCATCCCAGAGAGATGACTGCCACACGCCTCGGTGTGACAATCATTTAAAATGTGTTCAGCCTCTTCATGAGTGAGACAACGTTGAAGAATAGAATCGATACCACGGTGGTACAAAGTATCATTGATGATTATATAATACTTTGCATGGTGGCGTATTCGATGATGGTCGTCTCGCGAGAGTTGGGGGCTAAAACCTTGGGTCTGAAGATATAAAGTGATATCTCCATACCATGGATCAGACGTGCTGATGAGGAGCAATGATTCGTCTGGCAGATAATCATTGGGCTCAAAATCGACATCATCCCAGGGAAGATCACAGATCATCTCAGCAAACACCAAAGACTTTTTATACTTAGCCTTTTCGAAAAGGAGATTGAATTCCTGTAGTATCATGATCTAGCATGAATACTTGCCCCCAAGCACTTGACGTGTTAGAATGTGGTACATGGGGTTTGAATTGGCAATGATGGTGGTGGTACGGAGCAAGATGTAATGTCGAAACTTTTGGACGGCAATGACTTCCACGAGAGCAAGCTTCTCGACATGTGAATAGTGAGTTTCGACATCAATGAGACCCTTACTGGCGTAGTATATCACATGTTCCTAAGTGTTGTTGTCTTCTTGGACCAAGACCATGGAGATAGTGGTGGCAGAAGCGGCAAGATAAAGGATATAACCTTGTAGTAGTTGGGTGGCTAGAGCACAGGGGAATGCGTGATAGCATGTTTTAAGCTTTCAAAATATTGTTGAGCTTGGTCGTCCCATATGAACGGGACATTCTTCTTCATCAATCTCATGTAGCCCTGCATCTTTTGAGTGAAATTACAGACAAAACGCCTTAAATAAGTTGACTTCCCTTGCAAACTTTGAAGTTCCGTTATGTCAATGGGAGGTGGAAAAGAAATGATGGCTGCCACCTTCAAGGGATCAATGCGGATCCCATCTTCCGAGACTATGAAACCAAGGAGGTGCCCAGACTCAACGCAGAATATGCACTTGTGAGGGTTCAAGCGGATGTTATATCGCCTACATCTGAGGAATACTTCCGTTAGATGGTTGATGTGGTACTCGTGCTGCCATGAATGGGCAAGTAGATCGTCCAAGTAAGGTTCCACAAAGTCCTTCACGTCGTGAAAGGCATACGACATGGCCTATTGAATGTGGCAGCAGCATTTTTAAGACCAAAAGGAAGCTTGCAATAAGTAAACGTACCCCAAGGATAGATGAAAGCTGTCTTGTTTTGATCGGCCGGGTGGATCTCAATTTGGTTGTAGCCGGAAAAGCCATCCATGAATGAAAAGATGACGCTTCCCGCACAGTTATCGATGATCTGGTCGATAAAGGGAGTCGGGTAGTTGTCCTTAGGACAAGCCTTGTTAAGATCCAGATAATCGACATAGACACAAATGGTGCCCTACTTTTTAGCTATAGGGACGACGTTCGAGACCCATTCTGTCAACAGGACAGGGTAAATAAAACCAGCTTTCAAGAGCTTTTCAATCTTTGCCTTGATTGCCGCAGTCTTTCGGGGCTGCACCGGTTGCAACTTTTGTCGAACTGGTTTAGCATCAGGATAGGTTTGAATCGTGTGGGAAACAATAGTGGGGTATATCTCGAGCATCTCTTTGTAAGTCCAAGAAAACACGTCTCGAAATTGCTTGAACAAGGCCGTAAATGTTATGATTTCTTCAAGGGAACACTTATGGCCTAAACGAATGTGTTCCACTACACCAGGTGTAACCGATATGTTGACCGAAATGGTAGGCTCAATGTTGGCCAAGTTGCCTTTAGAGTCCGTTTGACACGTGAGTATCGAGGACTGAGAGAAAGGGTAGACATCTAATGTAAAGATGGTGGAAATGTTGTTCTCCATAGTATCCAATGAAGGAGGGAAATACGAAGGATGATGGTCTTCCAATGGAGGATCATCCACACTCATGATTTCCATATTGGAATCATCAGAATGAAAAGTCCGCAGTAGAGGATCGGGTAGGGATGATGTCCGCTGTAGAGAATAGGAGGTGGAGGCCACAGTTAAGTGGTCCTCCGAAGCTGACTGGATAGCCTTGCACGTGAGTTCGGCGGGTGAAAGAGGCATAGTGTCTCCAATCAAGTGTGTTGTGGCTTCATCAAGTACAAGCCATGGATCAGTAGAGTTGTGTATGGATGAAATATGGGAGGAGATCATGTTCACCGTGGCAACATGATTTGGGGGATCCGTGGTTGGAAAAATTCCCATAAGGGATGAGTCCTTGATGAGGCCAACCCCCATGCTCTCCTACTGATGCGAAGATTGTCCAAGTAATGGAACATTATCGCCCAGATGAGTAGCGGTGTTAGGTGTACATAAATCTGGTTGGTCGACAGTAACAATTTGTCCTTGGTGGGGGAATTGTACTATGTAGAAGACAGATGATGCGACCGCAGTCATGGCATAAAACCAATTACGACCAAGCAGAATGTTGTAATCTAACGGGGGTAGCGACCACTTCCACATTAATGGTTGCGGTCTTTCCCCCCAACTCGACTGCTAAAGCTTGTAACATCCCATGAGGTATAAAGCCACGTCTGTCGAATGCTTTCAAGGTGGTAGGAGAATGGTTCAACTCGAGAGAGCCAATGGCTATCACACATTAGATCGACATGACTGAAGTAGAGGCACCTTCGTCCAAAATGGTATGATGGACTATCTTTCCAACAATGTTTGTGGCAACTTGAAATACTAACCAATGGGAAATCCTCGGTTTAAGGTATTCCAGCCAGAAAATAATGGTATTCGATGAATCCGGATGAACCGCACCGATGGCAGTGAGGAAAGTCTTGCGCTGGTGAGGACAGTTTTGCAAGACCTCGAGCATCGACATAGCACAAGGAGCTTGTGCCAGGTCCTCTACAATATTGTAGTTCTGAGCAGCCCAAGCATTAGGATTGAAAACATACTTTCTAATCGTGCTCTTGGGTAGACGCAACACTGACTCGAAAGAGGGCTTCTCTATGGTGAGAGAAGCGGGCGGTACGGTGACATCGGGAATCGAAGTGGAATCTTTTTCAGTATTACTTCCAATGGGTTCCTTTGGTGGAACGGAGTCATACGAACGAGAATGGGTTTTCAAGTTGACAGCCTCACTATGCATCATGAGAACATGCGCGGTGGAGGATGCTTCTCCTTGGGCAGAAGAGGTGTGTGCAATGAGTTGCTAGTTTTGAGTGGGGAAGGGATCGTTGAGAACTGCGGTAGTAGAGTTTCCCTTGAGAAACTTCTAAACTTCGTCTCGGTGGGGACATTATTTTGAGAAATGGTCTCCACTGCACAACAAACAAGGATACTTTATCCTCCTCTTCTGTTTGGTGTCTTCCTGAGTGGGCTTGGGATCTTATTGGTTAGAATATTTCTTAGGTTTCCCTTTGTTCTTCTTCTTACCACCGAACTTTTGAGATGAAGTTGATTGCACAGAATTCACCTCTTCAGTGGAGGCAAGAGTGGTGGACTTGGTAGTGCTGTTGCCAGCTTATGGTGGTGATGGGGAAGAACCCTCGGGGTTTGACAAGCCACCAGTTTGAATAGAAGGCTGGGAGGAAAGGGAACCAATGATGCCATCAGTTTGTGGTCCCTTGGGTGGTTTCGCGAGATCGTACGTAGGGCAAGGCGCGTCATGAACAATTTCATACAATGTGCCCAATTGAGCATAGACCAAGTCTAATTAATGGGCACGGGAAATAGCCTGTTCCTCAGTGACGGCTCCCCCCATAGCTACGTCTCGAGCTACGATGGGTAAAAGTGACTTTGCAAACTATTCAGCTAAGAGTTGGTTGGGAATATGAGCCTTAATACGACGTCGTCTTTGCCACAATTCATGGATATGATCGGAAATATGAGTAGCAGTGTTCTAGAGAAGAGAGGTCAATAAGTACGTACCATTCTCATAGCGAATGGGCAACTGTCACATCCCCTCCCATCTATTAACGCAAGGAAGGGAACATGATTTCAACAAAAGCCGGGCTTTTATATAACTTAGCCCATTTCGACATATGATGATTCACATAAATATAAGGAATTGCATTACACATAAATGCCTATGTGTGTAGATGCTAATCAAGCAAACATGCACCGTGGAATAAATATCATCCACACACATTTCACATGCATTCAACATATTAAAAACAGTCCTCAATTAATTAAAATAGTGCAGAAGTAAATACACATGAGATAATATACTTATCTCACTGTAATGCTGTCCCAAGTAACTAGCTATGTTGCTGCAATGTTCCTCCCAACCATAGGTCTCTGCCCAATCTGTATTATTTCAGCACTCAGAGACCACCCCCGAGCTAGGCATGATATCTACAAGGAAAAGGGGACTCTCAAGCTCATCACAGCCCAAAGCAATGGATAGCCATCTCAACCCCAACATTTCTTAACACACAGCAACTCAAAACTGAGCATGGATACACATAACAACAAAATCCCAAGTGCTGGGTATGAGGGAAAATGTGGGTAGCCAAAATGAAGTGATAGATGGTGAATCAAGCCAGGGAAAGCAAATTCATTTTTAGAAAACGTCCTTGGGCATTCAAAGAGCCGCAATGGTCTCTACAAACCCCCAAATCATGCTCTCTCTTTCCCAATAGGTATCTAATATAAAAACGAATTCTCAACAATGCCAAAAGGGAGGAAAACACTGGAAATCAGTGGAGAAAACGCCCAGGTAGCTCCCAACAGGTCTGCAACACAAAAATGCCCTCTTCCCATCTAGAAGACCCAGAGAAACCAAAAAAACGTGGCTGGAAAACACCCAGGCAGTTCCAAAAACGTGAGAGGCAAAACTCCTTCATGGTAATGGCTTAGGGAGCAAATCATGGATGTTTTCTTGCCCAAGAAGCAAAAACATGATTTTCCATGAGCGTGGCTTGCCGATACTCGAATTTGGATAGCCATACCTCCCCAATCCCCAAGGCATTAACTACTTCACCCAACTTTTGGGAGAAATGAATGATTGGGCACCAAATTCAACATGGGTAGTTGATGGTTGATGGGTTCTCTCATTGACACTTGGCTTGACTTCATTGGATCAAGGGGTTGAATATTTCCCTCCCAATTCCTTGTAATATCATGTCCCCATCTCTTGTTGCATTGCATAACTAGTTGTGGGTATTTATATTAAAATGCATATTTACAATTCCCATGGCTCACTAGCACATGGGTTAAATAATACCAACATAATTTCCTCTTCAAGATTGAACATTCACTAGCGGGCCCTTGGCCTTGAAATCCATGATAGCAATCATACAAAATATGCATACAATATTTACACTATAGCTCAAATATCATAAGGGTCAAGAATGGGGATGTGACATACCCCTCCTCTTGGAATAACACCGTCCTCGGTGTTTCAATACCTAGGAATACATACACACTTTATACATGTCCAAAATTCACAAAATGTGGCAGGTCTGTCCTACGTTTCACCATTTACTTGGGTTTTCAGGACCAAGTCCTTTGGCCTTCACAAACTGTTCCTGCTGGCTGGGACCTTCTAGCTCTGCATAAGGACATTGTTCCAAAACAATTCCTTCCTTTTCTTTACCTTCCAGCTGATCCACAAACCTGGAAAATTTACGGCTACTACCCTCTTGATGTTCTCTTGTTGGACAGTCACGGAGCAAATGATTTCTACCACATCCCCAACATTTCACTAGTTGCTTTACCTTTTCCTGATCCATTTCCTTTGAGTCTTCCCACCTGGAACGTTTCTTAATCGGCCGATTCGATGAATGCTTCTTCATTGATCCATTTTCCTTTCCCTTACTAATTTCTCCTAGAATGATTTTTACCCCTTTTTGCAGACGAATAGAGTCCTGCAAAACCTCGTGGTTCATCTCATTCTGTTACCTATGTAGCTTGACCATCTCTCCAAGATTTTCTTGGTTTTTTGCAATTGTTTGAAGAAGACTTTCAGCCAATTCTAATAGCCCTTGGTCTACCGCCATGGTCAATGTGCACAGCTGACCACTCTTTACTTAGTAGCAACACTTGCTTGTGTCAACTGCAACCAATTGTTTCAATTTCTCCCTGTGAAATTTATCATGGAAACTCTTTGTTAGGACAAGCATAATATAAACATTAAAATTAGTCAATTATTTCCCAATTGACATGGAGTGTCCACGCTTCACTCATGCGACTTCCAAATTTTTTCATGCTTTCCCAAGATACACATGATCTCTTTCATGTTCATCCTTTCACAGTGAAATAACTATTTTAGCATTCACAATTTAATTCAAGCAAATAAACACATTCTTCTTCTAGTCATGACATGCATTCAACAATTCTTTGTTTTATAAATGCATCAATAAAAAGGAAAGAGAAGAGTAAGAGTTTCTCCCTCTTAGTCTTGTTTTATTACGGAGCTACGCCATCACTGTGGTTTCATGCTCCTTAGTCTTTTTCACTTTAATGTGAATGCTTGAATTGCCCTTTATTGGCTATGACACTTAGTGTCTAAGGTCTGTCTAATGCTTTTCAACTTGGGTACCCCTTCCCATTCTGCTTACAGAACCTCTGGTTGCTAGGACCCACTCATGTTCACTAACACCATCTTTTATTATTGCTCATATTGAGCTCTTTAGGATGGTCATATGTCCATATGCATCCCTATGATGCCTTCCTGGTCCTTGCTTCCAACAATACCTACACTCAAACATTGAATCAATTCACATGTTTAGTTTATTTCATAAGGTTTTTCTCTAAAAAAGAGTTTGAGAAATCATAACCAAATCATATACACACGTATATTCATAAGCAAGAAGATGCAAGATAACCAAATACTTATCTGTATTGGATGTCTTCACTTTATTCCACGGGATCCTTCTTTGCTTTACGAGCCTTGCATTTCCCGTGGACACAATTATGAATGTTGGGCCAGCACATAGGCTACTCCAAAATCATTTGAATAGGCAATGCCAGGCTAGTACGCTGATTCGTTTTATCAATTGTTTAAGGGGTATTGGGCCAGCATACACGTTGTTTCACAATATTAAGTAGTGAATGCCCAACCAGTTACTATCTGGATTTATCAATAATTTCATATCGCCCACTCATTTAATCTCTAGATTTACTAGTAATTTTATAGCGCTTTCAGGGTCTTGCTTTCTTGCAATGAACAAGGTTTCCAACAAAGAAACATTAGTGTATCAGCTTAGTTGTTAGAAGACTTATACCTGAAATCTTCATTATTCCAAACAAGACATAAATGAAACTGAATACTTATCTGTATTGTGCATTTCCCCTCTGGTCTACAGGATCCTTCTTCGATTTGCAAGCCTTGGGATCACCTATGGACTTGGATGTAGTTAATGCTTCACCATTACACCTTCACACCGACTGGATTTACCAAGCATTTTGTGGTGCCCAACCAGTCCCATACCTGGTTGGCCCTCTCCATTGCCGAGCCAACACATTCGTCTGGGTCATCGACCAATGGAAGGAAACTGCGCCACCTGACTATTATAGATCAAGGCTCTACTATGGAGCCATAGGCATCTCAGGGTGTTCAGTCAGTCTTGGAGCCCGCCCTCCTACTGTTGTCCCAATAGATATTTTATGCCTTCACCAATGTCACCACACCTTCTTGCACCACAACCCTTCACACACACAACTCTTCATTCATACAAGGACGTCACTCCTTCTCTGGTGCAAATCGGTGGTTCCTTTTAGGAACTTTATAGGTGACTTTCTTGACTGCAGTTTAGCATGACCCCACTCACACAAGGATGATACCTCTTCTTATTACACAGCTCTTCGGGCAGAGTAGTTTTTAGGGGCGAAATTTCGCCAATTGGCTATTTTTGGGGCTTTTTTTCAAAAAATAAATTCGCTTTTTGGTCATTTTTAGTCTCTAATATCGCCTATATTTACATAAAATATGTTTTTTTGTCATAATATTCGCCAAAATTTACACATTTAAGTAGTAAATTGCATGTTTCATATTTAATATTTGCCTACCTATCTATATACATGTTTGTTTCAATCCAAAATAATCGCCTATGATACTATACTTAAGTATAATATTAGAATCCTTAAAAAATACTCTGTCTTCGGGCCTGTCCATCCCTTCTGGTAATATTTCATGTGAGCATAGAAAGGTTACCAATTTCTATACAGTCCCTTTTCATACCCTTCTTCACTTTGCCTCTTAATGTGCAGTATCAATCTGCATCTGTGTAGGATGACAACACAAGAAGGATAAGCAAGCTCATCGGTATTGCTGTTCAATTTTGTAACCATAATCCATATCATTCACTATCAAGTATTGAAACACCAGGAATGCATCCATTCCCTTAGGGTGTAGTCAATATTGAAAACCCAATCATGACCCAGCACCAGAAAAGGTGTGCACCCCCTTTCAGATGTTCGCCATGTAGGCCCTAATCATACTCAAGCAGTCTGCAATGATATAAATAAGATAGAGCATGCTCTGCATATTAACCCTAATAATTTAGACATGCATGTTCTTATCTAGGGTCATAGAATACTCATCCATTTTACAGATGTATCTCACATGCCTTCTGGGCATAGCTTTACCATCTCACTCTCATGGTTTACCGACATGCGGTTTGGCTGAGATATTATCAATGGCGTTTCACCTGAAACCCATTTGCAAAGCATGGGGTTCTTCCCATCTAGTTTGGCTTTTGCAGGCCATCACTCCTGGTCTTCCTGCAATGTGTCTTCCTGGCACATTTATCAAATAGCCAAAGAGTCAGCAACATTTAGCAATAAGCTTCAAGTATGATTGTTCCATAACCAATCATTAGCATTAATAATTAATTCAACATGAATTTACAATTCTGTCTCCTACAGAAATCGATTTGTTTAGCAATGAGGCTATCCTCATATTGTTTGGCTCTCGTAAGTGGTATCACTCTGTCCATTATGGTTTCACCCTTGCTACCATACATGAACATCCATCTACAACATGTCCTCCTGACACAATTTTTATATACGCCAAACAATGATTAGCAATTATAAGCGATTCTCAAATCTGAAATTTGTAAATCTGTTTTCGTACAGAAATTAGATTTACCACCATGGGATTATTCTCACAAATTTATAAACCATAAAAATTTCATATTTGTTTCATGCATAAGTTACACTTATGAGAATCTCCTCATAACCTTTGGCTTCTGCACATGGTAGATCCCGGTCTCTACTATGGACTTATCCTCATTTCCATACATAAGACTTTTCTACCTGGAATCTGAAATTTCAATCAGCCAAACACATTGTGAGTATTTTATGCATATAATCCTTTCTTTGCTACAATAGTCACTGAAGTGATCTCGGAATTATAACACTCAATAATTCAAACATCTTCAGCTGTTAACATTTGAAATGCAATGAAATATATACATTTCTATATATGCATCATTATCACAATAAAATTGCAAGACACAGGCACACTATGCATGCAATTTAAAGAAACTGTAAATACTCATTACTTCACATTCCATGCAATTATGTCCTTCCAATAGAGTGCTCTGGTAGCCCATCGCATGTCCACCTTCTTCATGTAGTCTTTCCCCTACATTCATAGCAGCTCATGAAATGGTATCAGGATTAACAATAGTCCACCATTCCATCTATTATCTAACTGCATTGAATCATATATATATATCACAACCATGCATTCACATAATGCATCTCAACATGTGCACCTATACATATGCATGCACTTTTACATCACTCACATAATCTTTTAGTGTGCAATCACTCAATGTATAACCACAAGATTGTACACAATATTTTAATGCACATCTCCTCAATGCAACCCTGCATTAATTTATGAGTACTATGCATTCAAACATATTATGGCCTAACCATGTACTACCATGATAGGGCCATAAGTCCTCACTTGCTTTGGTTCACAACCGTCATGGCTTGACATAATTTCATATGAATGCATTGGGATTTCTAAGCAATTATAGGGTGTAAGGATCATTGCCTTCACTTACCCATACCTCACCATACTCAGTAGGTTAACATTCCGATTCGACACTCAATACCATATGCAAACCAAATCAACATAGTTTAATCGGAGTTGAAGGGATCTCACCAAATCCTCTTTCAACATTCATGCAATTAAGCACAAATAACCATTACCTGCATGGCTGTGATTAACATCGCTTGATGTTACCTGGTCAGTTGGCCTCTTACCAAGGCTACTTAGTCCTTTTTTCCAACATCGTGATCACGGACTTATTGCACCATCCTCTCTTCATAAGGTCGTTGGTCACGTGCAACAATGTTATTAACTTCTTTAGCCATGTTTTGATTGTATTTGTCCTACAACCAATGCGGACACAACTAATTATTACCAACCACCATAATTATCTCAATTGGCTCATTGCATATGTGAAACCTCACTATTTTACCAATATGCAATGTCCTATTCATGCACAAACATCTCACATGCACTGTGCAATGTTTCTTAATATGCCTACTAGTGCATAGTCATATCATCTATCTAATCTCTTGCATTTCAGCATTCCTATGCCATAATTTATATGCACGACCACTTCAGAATTATAAATACAATATCAAGAAGGTCGTGGAGGAATTCTCCCTTCCAATTCCTCATTGTAGCATGGAATTCCCTCTTCCACATCATAGCTTATCCAATTTCATGGGCTCTCTACCATGCACAAAAGCAATTATTAGCTATGATCTTCTCACAAAATAGAAATTCAATATATGTATTCATGTGTATAACATTCATTCATGATATTTTCCAAGCATACAATTATTATGTTATAAACATAAATGGTTTAAGGTGAGAGATTTCCCTTTCATCAGCATTGCCTTACTACTCCCATTGCTTTTCCCCGTTTGGCGCAAATATTAAGGCTAAAATGGCCGCCAACGTCGCAGATCTTATTGTTATTTTTGCTGCCGGTGTCATGAATATTTAGCTTAAAAAGCGTCGCCCGTGTTGCGGAATTTTAAGCTAAAATTCGTTGCCCTTGTCGCCACCCTTGTTGCGGATCTTAAGGTTATTTTCGCTGCATGCACCGCGCAAACATTCAACATAAATTTTCCTCTGCGTGCAAAAAGTTAGCATAACTCCCACTGCCACGTCGCAAAGTTAATCTTAACTTCGTCGCGCATGTGCAGAAAGTTAGCGTAACTTCCGTTGCCGCAGCCCTTGGGTAGAATTTCGAAAACAATTAGAAATTTTTTTGAGATTTTCTCTTCCTTTTGGTGCAGAATTTCCAACTTCTCCTCTGACAGCGTCATAGATATTGAGGTTAAAATTTCCGTGGTTGGCGCGGATGTTAAGATTATAATTGCTACGGGTGTCGCGGCTCTTATCGCTAATTGTGTCGTCGCGCGTGCAAAATTTATCCTTAACTTCGTCGCGGACGTTGCAGATATTAACGCTAATTCTGATGCCGCGCACGCAGAAGTTAACGTTAATTCTACTGCCGTGCGCAAAAGTTAACCTTAACTTCGTCGACACAGCCTTTGGCAAAATTTTGAAACACTTAGAAAAAATTTGGAATCTTCCTTTTGGTTTCGATAGCTAACCTTGCGACCGCCGAATGCTTCCCTTCGGCCTAGAGTTAGAAACTATTTCGCCAACCGTTGCGGCGCTTTTGGGCTTATCTTTGCCGATAGAGTCACAAGAGGTAGCCCAATTTTCACCGCCACGCGTGCAGAAAATTAGCCTAATATTTGCCGCCGCGCACATAGAAAATTAGCCTAATTTTCGCCACCGCGCGTGCAGAAAATTAGCTTAATTTTCGCCACTGCAACCCTTAGGAAAAAATTTGAAAAAAAAAAAATTACCTTCCTTTCGGCACAGAATTAACAACTTTCCCGCCGACGTTAATTCTGTCGCTGCGCGCGCAAAACTGAACGCTAAAATCGCCGACAGAGCCTTTAACAGAACTCATAAATACTTAGAAATTTTTTGCAGATTTTCAAAGACAGTTAGAATTTTTCTGGAAATATTTGCTTTGTTTCTTTACAAAGGTAAGCCTCTTAGAGATCATACTCGCATAAAAAAAAAATAGAAAAAGTATGTTAAGAAAATTGCACCTCTTTCATGTCAAAAATAAAACAACAAAACAACAAAATAATATAAGATGGTAGAGGTTGCGCCTCCTTTCTCTCCTCCATGGAGGAAAATAGACAAATACAAAACTGAATGCTACTGCATTGGAAACAATTTAAAGCAAGTATTCAACCTAAAAAGGGATTTTCTCCCTCCTTCCTCAATTTCATAGAATGGAATCAATGCAAGTGGTTTTTGAAATAATCCCCAAAAAAGTCATGGAAATGACTTCCCGTCCTAATCAATTAGAATCCATGGGACCTTCAGGTTTCTTTAATTCATTTTAATTCCAAATACAAAATACATGTACACACAATGATTTATATTTCTATGAAGGGCCTGTTATCACTCCAGGAAGCTCTCCTAGGTTGTATTTCAGAGATGCATGGTAACTTAAACTTGTCTTGAAAGAAAGTGTTTATTTTGGATCAAGTTGGATGACAGGGAATGAAATTTACACGCTCAAATCATACATGAGGATGCCCAGACATACAAGGCTTTGAATACAGTTGTTCAGAGGTTTGGTTTAAAATGAAGAGGGTGAATCCTTATTGCATTCAGCAGATTCATACACAGAAGAATGTATATCAATGGCTAAGCACAACAAAATAATAACATATATGTTCAATCCTTTAAAACCATGACAGGATAATAGCTATCTAGCAATAAAAGTGAACATACAGGAAATAGATCATTCACAATAAGTGCAGAAACATGAGAAGAAGAAATCTGACAGCCAATAATAAAAGAAGCTTGTATTATCTAGAAGGTCACATAAGTCTGAGAATACAAAATTCGATTAGTCTCTCCAATGTCAAACCTTTCTCTTCTATCAGTTCTGGGATTTATAGCCATTACAAAGCTCTTCCCCCCAGATCCCCAAAAGTTGGGTCAAAATCCTCAGATAGAAGATCCAATCGTTTTTTTTTTTTAAACCGGGAAAATCATTTTTTTATGTGAGTATTTTGATCACAGAATATCGAGGAGCTATGGAGAACCTCACAAAATCGAATTAATTTGAAATTACAGTGGAAAAATTTGAAAAAGATGATATATTTACACACAATGTATGCTCAAATCTTTGATTAACTGACTGTCTAACATGTGAAAATGTTAGTAACAGGTTTTTATTACATCCATGAGAAAATCGAGAGCATTAGGTGGCTCAAGCTGAGTGTACAAGTCATCAATGCCAAATTGGCCTCAATCCCCCCTAGGTGGGTCCAACTCAATCCCAATCACCCCAAACAGCTACGAATTCTGGTGTGGAGGTGGCTGAAGCATGCTGAGTCATAAATGAGCTCAAGGCAGGCGTGGGTGAGAAAATAGAGGAGGTTTGGGGGCCCAAGGGAGCATTAAATGCTCCAAATCTAGCCAAAAGTGGGCAAAAATCCACCCTAGTGCCCTTGGTCAACTAAATTCCCCAAAACAAGGAGAGAGGGCGCACCAGCAATAAATGAGGGCGCACTTGTGGACAAAACTGGAGGCTGGGTGAACTGGTTTGCTCAGAAGTGGGTGTGAACACTCTCAAAGTGGGTTTTTGACCAACTATAGTCACTTAATCCAAAACATGGTTTAATTAAGCACATGGGCAATTAAAAATTTATGGATTATGGTACTAAGTGTGGTTACTGTTCTAACACCCCCCCTTAACCATAACTTTGTACATCTCATGAAAGATAAGTGGGAGGCCTTGGAAACAAAGGCTCAAGTCACCTCAATACAACAGAAATTTTATTTGTCCATATGAACCGAGGAAAAGAAGTAAAACCTCATGGGATAAAAACTTCCCTCAAAAATGGACATGGGGCTGAACCTGCAATTAGATTGCAGCAATCACCATCCATCACTCACTCCAAGCAAAGCTCTCAAGTAAGTGAAGGTCTTCTCTGTAAAGCACTTGGTGAAAATATCAGCAGTTTGCTCGGTGGATGGGCAATACTGCAGTGAAATCACCCTGTCATGCACCAAGCCCCGAATGTAATGCATGTGGATCTCAATGTGGTTTGTTCTTTGCCTCTGTACTGGATCAGTAGATATCTTGATGGCACTTTGATTATCCACCCAAATATTGGTTGGAGAATCAATAGCAACACCAAACTCCCGAAGAATGCCTTGCAACCAAACACACTGTGTGGCTGCGTTCACTGCTGCCCTGTACTCGGCCTCTGCTGATGAAAGAGAAATTGTATGCTGTTTCTTACTTGACCAGCAAATAGGACCTTCAACAAACATAAACACAAAACCTGAAGTGGACTTTCTATCGATGGGATCTCCCGCCCAATCGGAATCAGAAAATCCAGCTAGTTGAAGTGAAGAACCAGCTGCATAGTGTACCCCGAAGTTCTTTGTTCCTTGGACATAATGAAGGATCCTTTTGGCTGCCTTCCAATGGATCTCATGTGGCTGCTGCATATACCTTGCTACAGCACTTACAGCATAAGACAAATCAGGTCTTGTATGTGTAAGGTACAGCAAACTTCCAACTAGCTGCCTATAGAGTGTGCAATCCACCACCGGAGAGTCTTCAAATTCACCTAGTTTTATGCCTGAAAGGAATGGGCACTTGGCTGCCTTACATTCAGCCATTTTGAACTTGAATAACAGGTCTGAAGCATACTTAGATTGAATCAGCAATATACCTCTCTCAGATTGCTCAATTTCCAAACCCAAAAATTGCCTTAGCAATCCTAGGTCGCTCATGGCAAATTCACTGTGCAAAGAAGCTTTAATTGAGCCAATTTGTTTGGTGCAGCTCCCTGTAATTAAGAGATCATCAACATACAGTACAATGACCTGCAAATTACCATCACAATGCTGCAAATAAACATTTGGATCAGACTTGCATCGACAGAAACCAATTGAGAGCAAAAAAGCATCCATTTTGGCATACCAAGCCCTGGGGGCTTGCTTGAGTCCATAGAGTGACTTCTTCAACCTGCATACAAGTGTGGGATCCTCTTGGAATCCTTCAGGCTGCTGCATATATATCTCTTCCTGTATCTCACCATGCAAGAATGCACTTTTGACATCCATGTGGTGAACTTCCCAACCTTTACTAGCTGCCATGGCTAGAGCTAGTCTAATTGAGTCCATCTTTGCAACCGGTGCAAAGGTCTCTGTATAATCCACACCATGGATTTGTGAGTAGCCCTTAGCCACTAACCTAGCCTTATATTTCAGATCAGAACCATCAGCAACAGGTTTGGTTCGAAAAATCCACTTACATTGCACTAGTTTCCTCTTGGGAGGAAGAGGCACCAAATCCCATGTTTTGTTCTCTTGGAGAGATTGGAATTCTTCTTGCATTGCTGCCCTCCACCTTGGATCATGATGAGCTTCCTGATATGATGTTGGATCAGATCCAATCATCATATAACAGTGATCAGCAAGCTCACTCTCATTTGCAAAGGAAGCATTGATTGTTTGGGATCTAGTCTTCCTAGGCTCTTGGGGATTGCCTGCCAATTCACCTGCAGCTTCTATGATTTTTTCAGCCCACTTGGGCCTTGATGGTGACTCATGTACAGCAATGTCATCTTCATCTATGTCATCTTCAGCAATATCAGAAAAATCAGAGGAAGAATCATCACTAATCTCATTGAGGTGTGGAGGAGAGGAGCTTTCCCCCGGTGCAAGCTCAAAATCTGGAATTGGTTCTTCTTCGAATTGCACACTTCTCTCAATGAAAGTTTTAAGTGTGGATGTGTCAAAGAGCTTGTAGCCCTTTGTGTCCTCACCATAACCAACCATGATACATTCCCTGCTCTGTGGCTCCAAAGCCTTCCTCTTTTCTGATGGAATTCGAGCCCATGCTCTAGACCCAAAAATCCTGAAATTTGACACATTTGGTTTTTGGCCAAACCATGCCTCATAGGGGGTTTTTCCTTTGACTGATTTGTGAAAGGATCTGTTCTGAATATGAGCAGCACAATTGATGGCTTCAGCCCATATCTTAGGGCTTAGATCCCTAGCTTCAATCATGCAAGTAGCCATCTCCTTGAGAGATCTATTTTTCCTCTCTGCCACACCATTTTGCTGAGGTGTGTAGGGGATTGAATGTTGCATTTGGATGCCACATTCCTCACAAAGGTGCTGAATGTTGTTATTCACATATTCCTTTCCATTATCAGTCCTAAGGATATTTATCTTATGACCACTATGGTTCTCCACTAGGGCTTTCCAAATCTTCAGTTTCTCAAACACTTCTGACTTCAATTTAAGGAAGTAAACCCAGCAGAATCGAGAGTAGTCATCTATGAATGTAAGTACATACCTTGATCCACCATATGATGGAGTGGGAAGAGGACCAATGAGGTCTGAATGTACCAATCCAAGTGGTTGAGTGGCTCTCCTTGCCATTCCCTTCTCATAGCTGCGCTCAGGATGCTTTCCAACTACACACCCAATGCATGCACCATTTGATGATCTGATTTCTGGAAGCCCTTCCACCATCTCGTCCCTGTGCAATTGCTGGAGGTATTTGTAGTTCATGTGGCCAAATCTTTCATGCCACAACTTGGAGGTCTCGTTGGCATGAGAGACAAGAGCATGGTCACTAGAATTTGGAATGAAGTTTGAGAATTTGTACATTCTCTCATCATGATCTGCATACCCTACCGCCACAACTTGATTTGAGGAGATTTCTGAGATTTCTACCAAATATGGAGTGAATGTCACCCTCTTGGCTTCTCCTGTATGAGTCATTTGATAGACTGATAGCAAATTTGCAGCCAATGAAGGTACATAGAGCACATCACTGAAATAGCCATGCTCCATGTCAATCCTTCCAATCCCCTTGGTTTGGAGTTCTGAATCATCTCCCATTCGAACTGTTGGGCCACCATTCGAATGCAAAGAGGAGAAGAGCTCTCTGGATGAAACCATATGTCTGGAAGCTCCTGAATCAATGATGAAGGAAGAGGGATTCGAAGTACCTGCTACCAAAGCATGACACTTCTCCTTATTGTCAGGGTTTGAGGTGCTCTCTTTCTTCCTTGCGCCCTCAGGGACTGGGATGTTGTTCTTCTCCAGCAGCTGCGCCATTGAGTCAATGGTTTTCTTCATACATGAGCTCTCTGGATGCCATCCCCTATGACAATAGGTGCATTTGGTCTTTTCCTTTCCCTTCTTGTCCTTCTCCTTTGACAGATTCGAACCCCCATCTGCAGACTTGGTCTTGTCAAACTTCCTCTTCTCTTGCTGCTTCGAATTCTTGGCTTTCTGCTTTCCTTTGCTTGCATTTGAAACACCCATTTCCAATGCTTGGTCCTTTGATTTTATGGTGCCCATCTGAACTAGTTTGTCCTGCTCCTGAGTGAGACACTCCATGAACGTGGCTAGTGATGGCATTTGCCAATTTCGAAGGGTCATTTTGGCTGAGTGAAATGTGCTAACAAATACTGAAAACTCTGGGCCTAGCTTCGAAAGGATGGACAGAATCAGTTGTTCCTCCTTCTTAACAATTCCACATTGTTGCAGTTGAAGCACCAGTGACTTGAATTTCGTGAAGAACTCCTGGATGGTTTCAAAATGCGCTGGGCTCAAGCTAATGAGCTCGTTTTCAAGCTGGTGGCCTCTCAGTTCATCAGTTTTCCCAAAGAGTGATTCTAGCTTCACCCATACTTCATTGGGGGTTGTCAAACTGTCTGTATGAAACAAGAGTTCCCTTGAAATGCTCAGGCATAGCAATCCATAAGCTTCATCAAGTCGATTGTAGTACTTTGCTTTCTCCACAGCAGAATTTGGCTCCACTTCTGTGCCCATGGTCACTCTATAGAGACCCTTAGATCTCAGCTTGATGACCATCTCAGCCTTCCAATCGAAAAAATTGAAGGGTGTGAGCAACATTTGGTTTGCTTCCATGAATGCTGCGTTAATGGTGAGAAAACTACTGAAACACCTGCAAAAAACACTCAATTTTTATCTGGAAATCCTCTCTAGAATGCAGTTCAACGCTCAATGTTGGCCTGCAACTCACTAACTCCACGATGGCTCTGATACCATGTGAGTATTTTGATCACAGAAGATCGAGGAGCTATGGAGAACCTCACAAAATCGAATTAATTTGCAATTACAGTGGAAAAATTTGAAAAAGATGATATATTTACACACAATGTATGCTCAAATCTTTGATTAACTGACTGTCTAACATGTGAAAATGTTACTAACAGGTTTTTATTACATCCATGAGAAAATCGAGAGCATTAGGTGGCTCAAGCTGAGTGTACAAGTCATCAATACCAAATTGGCCTCAATCCCCCCTAGGTGGGTCCAACTCAATCCCAATCACCCCAAACAGCTACGAATTCTGGTGTGGAGGTGGCTGAAGCATGCTGAGTCATAAATGAGCTCAAGGCAGGCGTGGGTGAGCAAATAGAGGAGGTTTGGGGGCCCAAGGGAGCATTAAATGCTCCAAATCTAGCCAAAAGTGGGCAAAAATCCACCCTAGCGCCCTTGGTCAACTAAATTCCCCAAAACAAGGAGAGAGGGCGCACCAACAATAAATGAGGGCGCACTTGTGGACAAAACTGGAGGCTGGGTGAACTGGTTTGCTCAGAAGTGGGTGTGAACACTCTCAAAGTGGGTTTTTGACCAACTATAGTCACTTAATCCAAAACATGGTTTAATTAAGCACATGGGCAATTAAAAAATTATGGATTATGGTACTAAGTGTGGTTACTGTTCTAACATTTTAACTGGCGAAACTGCTGAACAATAGGGCTCAGAGATGGGTTTGATTCTCCCCATATGTGCCACCGGTAGGAAAACTGAGAGAGGTTTTTGTTCTCTGACATGTTAGGAAGAAAAACCTCCGATCGTTTTTTAGAATGACTCTCGAGTCGCTCAGAAACATCATTTGAAAATGATGACTCTGCATAGTAAAAACGCCATTTCTGCTGAAACTGCTGAAAAAGAGGCTTAGAGATGGGTTCAGTTCTCCACCTATGTGACACCTGTGTATAAACTGAAATAGGTTATTGTGAATGGACCTGTTTTGAGCAAAAACCTCTCTCATATCTTCGAAACTCATTTTGTTTTGCCCAAGGTCTGCATTTCAAAAACGTGTGTCAAACAGGTAGGTTCTGGAATCCAAAAATTTGTGCTCAGTGATGGATTCGATTCTCTCAACCTGCAACACCTGTGGGAAAATGGGGAGAGGGTATTGTTCTATGACATGTTAGGAACAAAAAACTATGAGCGTTTTGCAAAAATATTCTCTAGACGCTCAGAATTGTCAGTTGAAAATGATGACTCGGGACATTAAAAAAACGCCACATTTCTTCATTATATCCATCTTGCTGGCACCTTCAAAACTGGAACAGCCATTGAAACAACTCCTATTAATTAAAACCTTCACTTAAAAACCATCCTCTTTCCATTTGGAAGCAAAAACCATGATCTAGGAAAAAATAATGCCTCTCTGCCCTATTTTGCACTTTCGGTGGCTAAAGAGCCAAAATTCGAACCTGTAAACCACCGAAAGCTCTGCTTTCGGTGGCTAAGAACAGCTGTGAAAGCCTGCCTGAACCAACGAAAGATCTGTTTTGAAACTAATCTTACAAAATGGAAAAAAATGTATTTTGTCTCAGCTTCTTGATGACAAGTGAAGTTCTCTTGCTCTTTCGGTAGCTGGAATGAATTTGCATTCGAACATGAGCGCTGCCGAAAAAGTGGTGAAAATGCCTCTCCTTTTGGTAGCTTATAATCCACCGTTGACACCGTATGCCACCGGAAAACGGTCTTAACCAGTGCTCTTTTCTTTTGGTGGCTGTAAGCGACCCAACCTTTAGATGGTAAGCTACGAAAAGTATCCACCCTTTTGGTGGCTAATGAACACCATCATGTTCACCCAAACCACTGAAAACTGCCCCACAACTCATGATGTAATTTTTCCCTTTCAGTAGCTGGAATGTATTTTCTTTCACACAATAAACCACCGAAAACAGGGTTTTCGGTAGCTAATGAACCATTGCTAGGCCCACCTAAGCTACCAAAACCTGAAATTTTCCTTTTGAAGGAGAGCTAGCTTTGAACAGTTATTTCAGACTTCGTTACCTTCTTCAACCTATCAGACCGGAACTTAAACACACGCAAAAAAAAAAAAATTAAAGACTTCCTATCACCTAGACACCACAACTGGTCTATGATTATTGAGGAGATAACATCTGGCTCCTACTCGGGGATGGAACCCTCCCTGTGAGGTTCCAAGAACCATAGATCCGATGCCATTCCTGGACAAACAAGATACAGGACCTAATCTAGCGTTCCATTGGGCATGGAGTCAACAATACAATTTTTTTCTGAACACCTTTCAAGAACTGAATCTAGTGTTCCGTTGGGCATGGAGTCATCTGGCCTCTGCAAACCTGTAATCTTCCTGTAACCTGCTTATTTGAAAAACCTGAAAACAATCTACGTGCTCATATGAATAGCTTATTCTTCTATGCTACTCTACTCTAACCATATTTGAAACTTGGTCAAGTAAAGGCAGACTTCCATAACAACCATTCAAGTAACTTCTTGTCTGAAAGAATTCCCTTTCTACCACCGATTATAAGATAATAATAAAAGCATAACAGTGACCATAAAAATTCTTTCAGGAAATCACATTTTCTATCAAGTGTAAGTGACATGATAAAATCTGAAAACTGAACAGATCCTGAAGGATAAGACTTTAGTAAGGCTGCAAATGGATCTTTGAAATCAAGATCACAATCATAATGTCTCGAAACCTTAGACAGCTCATTTATGTCTTCTCCTCTGCCATGTTTCGGTGACTTAGATTCATCACTCTGATGTGCTGGCCTATTACAGTTGACAATTTCTGAGAAAAAAGAAAATGTATGTTCTGCACTGTCTTGGTAATTATCAAAAGAAAGATGAGTCTGAGCATATGTATCATGGAAACATTTCTGGTCACCCTTTTGTTGAAAAGTGGAACTAAATGAAATTCCATAAGGGGACAAATCTTCACAAAACTTAAAATCTTCTTCTTCATTACTGTGTTTGTCAAATGTAGGAACATCATGATAAAATTCTAATGAAAGGGATGAAGATTCTTGCATGAAATTATCAGCAATTGGATCTTGAAATTCATACAAGGCTGTCTGCTCAACATCTGACAGAGAAATATGCATCATAAACTACTGACATAAAAATTTCTGCTCTCCCTCATCTTTATGTTTGCTGCAGCTTCTCTTTGTCTACAAATCAAAAAGTTGATGGTTGCCCTTACTACCTGCTGCATATTCAAAACTGTTACATGCTGTCTCTTCAATCTGCTCAATATCTTTTAACTTTTCAACTGGAACAATCTGATCTCCATGACAATCTAAGACAGTAGATGTATTTAGTATAATGTCAAAATCATCTACACCATGGTTAACATCTTGAAGGTCATCAATATCCTAATCACAATGAGAAGTATCTTCTACTGCAGCAAAATATTCATGAATGTTTAGCTCTCTATTCAATAAATTGAATTCATGACAACACTCGGGATAGAGAAAGTCAACTGGGAATTTGTCTTTACAAAACACATGAAAGGCAGCATGACAATCCACCAAAGAACTGAGGCTAGCAACAGGAAGGGACCAGTACCAATCACAAGCAATCCCCTCTAATGAATACCAAAATAGTTTAATCCGAACATCTTCGTGTACAATTTGTAACTGATGAATGCAATCATGAAAGTCAAGCAAATGTTCAGCTGGCACTTCCCACTCTTCACCTCGAAATATGGAAAGGCTATTTTCCCATTCATCTCTAATGGGCACTGGATTAGGGAAACCAACAATTTTTGAAAAATCATAGAACGCATACCTCTTTTCCAAGATCTGGTTCATGTCATACCAGTGGAGTCGTCAACAGATTTTTGAGCAATGGAGTCGCCACTGGATTCGTCCTTCATGGAGTTGCCAGATAGATGATTACAACCAAGAAAATGTCCAGTCTTTGTCTATCATCAAAGATGGATCTATGTCGTTCTCCCAGGGAAGCTGAGCTTCAATCTCCTCTTCTCGGAAATGGGGCCAATTTGTTATCACTCCAGGAAGCTCTCCTAGGTTGTATTTCAGAAATGCCTAGTAACTTAAACTTGTCTTGAAAGAAACTGTTTATTTTGGATCAAGTTGGATGACAGGGAATGAAATTTACACGCTCACAACATACATGAGGACTCCCAGACATACAAGGCTTTGACTACAACTTTTCAGAGGTTTGGTTTAAAATGAAGAGGGTGAATCCTTATTGCATTCAACAAATTCATACACAGAAGAATGTATATCAATGGCTAAGCACAACAAAATAATAACATATATGTTCAATCCTTTAAAACCGTGACAGGATAACAGCTATCTAGCAATAAAAGTGAACATATAGGAAATAGATCATTCATAATAAGTGCAGAAACATGAGAAGAAGAAATCTGACAACCAATAATAAAAGAAGCTTGTATTATCTAGAAGGTCACAGAAGTCTGAGAATACAAAAGTCGATTAGTCTCTCCAAAATCGAACCTTTATCTTCTATCAGTTTTGGGATTTATAGCCATTACAAAGATCTTCCCCCCAGATCTCCAGAAGATGGGTTGAAATCCTCAGATAGAAGATCCAACCATTTAAAAAAAAAAAACGGGGAAAATCATTTTTTAAACTGGCGAAACTGCTGAAAAATGGGACTCAGAGATGGGTTCGATTCTCCTAATATGTGACACCTGTAGGAAAAATGAGAGATTTTTTTGTTCTCTGATGTGTTAGGAAGAAAAACCTTCGAGCGTTTTTCAGAATGACTCTCGAGTCGCTCAGAATCATCATTTGAAAATGATGACTCTGCATAGTAAAAATGCCATTTCTGCTGAAACTGCTGAAAAAGAGGCTCAGAGATGGGTTCACTTCTCCAGCTATGTGACACCTGTGTATAAAATGAAATATTTTATTTTGCATTGACCTATTGTGAGAAAAAACCTCTCTCAGATCTTCGAAACTCATTTTGGTTTGCCCGAGGTTTGCATTTGAAAAACGTGTGTCAAACAGGCAGGTTCTGGAATCCAAAAATTTGTGCTCAATGATGGATTTGATTCTCTCAACCTGCAATACCCATGGGAAAACGGGGAGACTTTATTGTTCTATGACATGTTAGGAACAAAAACCTATGAGCGTTTTGCAAAAAGATTCTCCAGACGCTCAGAATCGTCAGTTGAAAATGATGACTCGGGACAGTAAAAAAACACCACATTTCTTCATTATTTCCATCTTGCTGGCACCTTCAAAACTGGAATAGCCATTGAAACAACTCCTATTAATTAAAACCTTCACTTAAAAACCATCCTCTTTCCATTTGGAAGCAAAAACCATGATCTAGGAAAAAATAATGCCTCTCTACCCTGTTTTGCACTTTCAGTGGCTAAAGAGCCAAAATTCGAACCTGTAAACCACCGAAAGCTCTACTTTCGGTGGCTAAGAACAACTGTGAAAGCCTACCTGAACCAACGAAAGATATGTTTTGAAACTATTCTTACAAAATGGAAAAAAATGTATTTTGTCTCAGCTTCTTGATGACAAGTGAAGTTCTCTTACTCTTTCGGTAGCTGGAATGAATTTGCATTCGAACACGAGCGCTGCCGAAAAAGTGGTGAAAATGCCTCTCCTTTTGGTAGCTTATAATCCACCGTTGACACCGTATGCCACCGGAAAATGGTCTTAACCAGTGCTCTTTGCTTTTGGTGGGTGTAAGCGACCGAACCTTTAGATAGTAAGCTATGAAAAGTATCCACCCTTTTGGTGGCTAATGAACACCATCGTGTTCGCCCAAACCACAGAAAACTGCCCCACAACTCATGCTGTAATTTTTCCCTTTCGGTAGCTGGAGCGTATTTTCTTTCACACAATAAACCACCGAAAACAGGGTTTTCGGTAGCTAATGAACCATTTCTAGGCCCGCCTAAGCTACCGAAACCTGAAATTTTTCTTTTGAAGGAGAGCTAGCTTTGAACAGTTATTTTAGACTTCGTTACCTTCTTCAACCTATCAGACCGGAACTTAAACACACGCAAAAAACAAAAATTAAAGACTTCCTATCACCTAGACACCATGACTAGTCTATGCTTATTGAGGAGATAATAGGGCCCAATAGCTGTAGTGTTGAACCATAAACTCTAATACCAATCTGTTACATCCCCTCCCATCTATTAACGCAAGGAAGGGAACATGATTTCAACAAAAGCTGGGCTTTTATATAACTTAGACCATTTCAACATATGATGATTCACACAAATATAAGGAATTGCATTACACATAAATGCATATGTGTGTAGATGCTAATCAAGAAAACATGCACCGTGGGATAAATATCATCCACACACATTTCACATGCATTCAACATATTAAAAATAGTCTTCAATTAATTAAAATAGTGCAGAATTAAATACACATGAGATAATATACTTATCTCATTGTAATGTTGTCCCAAGCAACTAGTTATGCTGCTGCAACGTTTCTCCCAACCGTAGGTCTCTACCTAGCCTGTATTATTTCAGCACTCAGAGACCACCCCCGAGCTAGGCATGATATCTACAAGGAAAAGGGGACTCTCAAGCTCATCATAGCCCAAAGCAATGGATACCCATCTCAACCCCAACATTTCTTAACACACAGCAACTCAAAACTGAGCATGGATACACATAACAGCAAAATCCCAAGTACTGCGTATGAGGAAAAATGTGGGCAGCCAAAACAAAGTGATAGATGGTGAATCAAGCCAGGGAAAGCAAATTCGTTTTCAAAAAACATCCTTGGGCATTCAAAGAGCCGCAATGGTCTCTACAAACCCCCAAATCATGCTCTCTCCTTTCCAACAGGTATGTAATGCAAAAATGAATTCCTAGCAATGCCAAAAGGGAGGAAAACACTGGAAATCAGTGGAGAAAATGCCCAGGCATCTCCCAAAAGGTTTGCAACACAAAAACGCCCTCTTCCCAGCTCGAAGACATAGAGAAACCAGAAAAACATGGCTGGAAAACGCCCACGCAGTTCCAAAAACGTGAGAGAGGAAAAACTCCTTCATGGTAATGGCTTAAGGAGCAAATCATGGCTGTTTTCTTGCCCAAGAAGCAAAAACACGATTTTCCATGAGGGTGGCTTGCCTATACTTGAATTTGGACAGTCATACCTCCCCAATTCCCAAGGCATTAACTACTTCACCCAACTCTTGGGAGAAATGAATGATTGGGCACGAAAGTCAACATGGGTAGTTGATGGTTGATGGGTTCCTCATTGACAGTTGGCTTGACTTCATTGGATCAAGGGTTTGAATATTTCCCTCCCAATTCCTTGTAATATCATGCCCCCATCTCTTGTTGCATTTCATAGCTAGTTGTGGGTATTTATATTAAAATGCATATTTACAATTCCCATGGCTCACTAGCACATGGGTTAAATAATACCAACATACTTTCCTTTTCAAGATTGAGCGTTCAGTAGCGGGGCCTTGGCCTTGAACTCCACTTTAGGAATCCCACAAAATATGCATACAATATTTACATTATAGCCCAAATATCAAAAGGGTCAAGAATGGGGATGTGATAGCAATTAGAAGTGGGTCAAAAACGACATAGCAAAAGATCAGAAATCGGGAAAAGAATTGGGTGGTAATTCAATATACCACTTGGCAGCTGGGCCGGTGAGATTCCATTCAAGTAACCTAAGACGGATCGAGCCGTCCATCAAGGAGTTGGATGAACACCACAAATGGTATGTCATCACATGGTTTTTACAATCCTCACCAGGTTTGCCATCAAATTTGGGGATATCTGATGGTAACTTAACCGGAATGGGTGGTTAGTTATGCCCATGGAAAATGGGATCATTCGTCAGACGAGACAAGTCGGGTAAGTCCAAAGAAGACAAAAAGGGAAGTTGTTGGTTCAACTGGGGGGTACTGATAAGGCATGTATGGACCGGTAGGACCTTGAATCGACTGATTGTAAGGTGTTCCTGGAGGAAACTTACCGTAAGTGGGTGTGCCACCTGGACCGTTAGTAGGTCCACCACCGTAAAAAGGTGGTCCATTACCATAATAATTTGGCCCGTTACCATAAGGTGGAGGCCTGCCTCCGCTTTCGAGAGGGGGTGGGTCACCTCCAAATGGTGGGGGTCCGCCACTACCGCCAAGATAGGATGGGCCACCACCATCAGAATAGGGTGGTCCACCACCACCGCCGGAAGGGTAAGAGCCTCCTCCACCACTGCCACCATAGTAGGGTGGTCCTCCACCACCACCACCTTAGTAGGGTGGTCCTCCACCACCACCACCGGGATGGGATGGTCCTCCGCCACCACCAGTAGGATGGCATGGACCTCCACTGTGAGGTGGAGGTCCGTTGCCACTAGGGGGGGTGTTCATCCGTCGACAGGGGGGGTGGGCCATGAGGGCTGAAATGAGGTGGTCCTCTGCCAGAAGGTAGAGGTGGGCCTCCTCCAGAGTTATGTGGGGGCCTGCCGCCTCCAATGGGAGGTGGGGGTGGGCCAAATGGGAGTGGAGGGACTTGAGGGACTGTAGGTGGGGGTTCGTGTTGTAAAACATTTTGCTGCCCCCATAGAGTGTATGGATTTCCGGGGTAGGGTACCCCGTAGAGTGCATTTCCGGGATTGAGTTGTCCCGACATCGGGTTAAGATAACCTGGATACGCTTGACTCCATGGTGGTTTAATTACATTGGATGGTCCCCCAACGTGGGTTAATCTTGTAGTGGAAGGTCAGGCAGGTAGGCAATTTCCAACGGAAGGACCGATGGGAACTCCTCCTGCAATATTATGGTTGAGAGATGGGGGTTTCCCCCCAGCAACAACTTGTTGACCACTAGTCAATGGTTGACCCAACGCGGGTTGGTTATTATCTACCATAGGATTAACATTACTGGTAAGGAAGGTAAGGGGTAAAGAGTATCCTCCCCACGAGTTTTGAGGCGGGGAAGGAATGGGTAATGTACCCGTGGTAGTAACAGGTGTATTGGACGGTTGTCCTTCAACGGGTTGAGTCATTTGAGGTATAGGACTAGTCTCCCATTTAGGGTGTAGATGTGTAGGAGTTGAGGGTTGACCAGACTCAGAAGTGGTCACGTGTTGTGTGGATGATTCCGGTGAGTCATAAGATAAAACACAACTTGGGAGTGGTTGATAAGAATGTGATGTCAGGTCTTCTACTCTTCGTGAAAGACTTTGTCTTCTAATTTCGTCACCCCTAACACATAATCGATCCAAGCGATCACGGAGGGGTCCGAAGAGCTCTTCAGGAATAGGCCAACTAAGTGGGGATGAAATGGCAAAATGGGCCACTGGGTGGCCTAGAGATGATGTCTAATAAGCTGCTGCTGGAACAACAATTGCTGCAGGGTCATCCTGGGGTGGATTTATCCATTCCAACAATCCAGGCTCTCCCATAAAAATAGGAAGTAATTCTTGTGGATATTGTAGTAAACATCGATATGTCTAATCCAATAATTCAACTTATCTGCATTAGCTTCTCCATTAAACATGGGAAAATAAATTTTTACATCTAATTTAAACAATGGATTTTTAAAAGAATCTTTCTGATAACAATTAGAATGATGAGAATGAGAGGAAGAAGAAGAGCTTGAAATTGAAGATGGAGATGGAGGTTTAGGAGGTTCTCCTCCATTTCCATGGTTCACTGAAGCATTATCCTTTGTTTTCACCTTCTTTTTTTCCTTCTTTGCCACTCTCTCTTGATAATATGCAAACAACTTTTCTACCATTCCTGACATCTGGTAGAAATCCTTGTGGAAGGTCTTCTCATTCTCTATACGAGTGTCTTCATCCTCCATTTTATTTCTTCGAGTTGCAGGTCCAATTTCTGGGTTGAAAGGATCAAATTTTCCTTCAACTGATTTGATCTTGGCCCTAGTAAGCATCCACACTCACAATTCAAGTCAAAGAATATTGCTATGATACCAACATGATCCGAGATATTTTATTCAATGACTATCACATGAATTGCATTAAAGAGCATGAACAAAGATTATGTGCAACATAAATGAAGAAACAGAAAAGAAAGGAATACACATGAAGAGAAGAGAACACAATTGCACTAGATGTGATAATAGAGTTTGTCCCAATGATGGAATATGTCTCCAGGCCCACTTCTTAGTGGAGAGGCCTTTATATTATCTCAACAAAATCATGGAAAAATACATGTCAATACCTCAATTCTAGTGATGGAAAAATCCATTGCTTGGATCCAAATCCTGATTGCACCATTGAAATTGACTCAAAAAATCAAGTCACAACAGTCCCTCTCTACAATCGATGTAGGAATATACACAACATTTCATTCCCATGGCATGTGGATCCTATTGTATAATGGACTAAGGCTCGAGATTAAATATTTTTTGGTGGCAGACGTACCAAGTCCACACCCTTTGGCGTATTGGTAATTTGTTGTATTGGTTGGAGGGAGACCCAAGGTCAAACCCATGAGCTCCCCCCTTTTAGGAGGTTGTTACAACATTAATATATATAAATATAACATGCTGGTTGAAACAATATATATATATATATATATATATATATATATATATATATATATATATATATATATATATATATATATATATATATATATATATAATGCATGGATTGTTTGTTGGGCAGGAGACACGAGGTTAGACCAGCGGGCTCCCAACTCACCCCCACTTTTTTTTGTTAAATCTACTACCATCAAACATACAGAATATGTTATCCAATATGTTTTCAGACCCAATGTGTAGCCTGGCTGGTAAACTGTTGTGCCTATTCTAATGCGGTCCTCAACCAACCCATTTTTGGTATATGGTTGAACTAACCCATCCAACTAGGGACTGCCATATGGAGGCCCTAGATTGAACCACATGGATACAACGCATGTGACAACTCATCTCCTGCTAGATCTATGACTGCCAACTAGGATTCCACAGCATATACCATGTCACTTTGATCTCCAAGTGGTGCTATATGGATTAACATGTGAACATTGTATGCCTGTACAGATGCCATATTTCACCCTTTTAGTGGTGCCACGTGGCACCCCCTTTTCCCATTTTGCACACTTAAATCATTTTTTCCCCAAGGCTTCATAACTTAATATCTTCTTAATACGGAGTCTGTTTGACGTGATTCAAGTGGAATTGGAATTGTCTCGATGATCTCTTCAACTTGGTACCATTTTTGTTGAGATTCGAGGACTTTCAATTTTAGGCCTTTATGGATACTCCTAGATCATGTATGTTTTAATTTTTTTCCATCATAATTAGTTGATGCTCTCGAGGGAATCATGTAGCATGTCTCGAGGGATCAAATTCAGGTGGGGAGAGCCACAGCTGACCATCCCAACTACCCTATCAACAACTTGTTGCATGTGAGCTTATCCTGTAAGTGCAATGTAACTCGACCTCTTTTATGCCCTAAGGTATTTTTACTACAAAGAAATATTTCTTGACATTTCATCTATAAAACAAATTTAGAATTTCATTTGTTATATTGTTTCTTAGTGATGAGACCACAATAATGTCGTCATTGTCATTTTGTTTTTCTATGAAGGGTACTTGGTTCACATCAAAACATTGGGAGAGTTCTAAGTGAAGATGTCGATGTAGCTCCTACTTGTTGACCATAATATCTGGTTTTTCTATAATCTCCTTTGGAATTTCCTTACAATGTATTTACATATGAAAAATCATTAAACTTGGAATCAATTCAACAATGAATGGCTTCTTCAACTGACATGCCATTTCCGAAGACAACTTGATAAGTTTTAGTGTGGGGGTGTTATGGAAAAATTTGTGGAATGGGTTATGAATGAAGCAAATCCAGCTTAATGTGAGGGTTGGGATTGGCTATGGTTTGCCCCTGCAATCTTAATTCTAGTCCTAGTTATAAAACGAATTGTATGTTATGAACATGTTCAACCTTTGTCTCGTCATTTTCTGAAACTATATTCCTATTAGGTAACATAACAATATCTTCTCCACCTAATCTGAGACCCAATTCCATGCTTATTGATATTGTCTTCTTAGATCCATGCCAAATCCTTGCTTCCCTTTGGAGCCGAGTAATAGACCATTTGTGTGCCATTTTTTCCATGGTCCAAGGTAGGAGAAACGTGAGTATATGTCTTCTTTGTTTCATTCTTCTTACGTTCTTGAAGTTACGTGGCTACATTATAAATCATTTTGTGATTGTTTGTTAATCATTGGGTGTTTATCCATTGGATTCCTATCCGTGGCTATGTGGTAAATAAGGCAATCTTATAAAACACAATTGGATGGTTTTTATCTATTCGTTATTTAGTCATTAAATTATTATATTTAAATTTTAATAAACTATTATATTTGAGTTTTATTAATATAGATCCATTTTAAGGAAAGAATGTTCTTATTATTGATTGTGTAGTCTAAAAATTCGATTATTTGAGTTGTGAATTTTTTAGGTATGATTTTGAATTTTTTTGGTCATAATGATTCAAAATCTAAGTTACAGCTATTAAATTTTAGAATTTTGGATGTCTCATGAGTTTTTGAGATTGCTAAATTCATTTCTACTATCAAAATCTCAATAAAACAAAACTAAATTCCAATTTTACAAAATAAAAAAAGCCCGAATCCTATAAAAAAATAATAACCATCTAATCTAAATCATCAAACTTTTATACATCTCCAAAAGTTTGTGTTCACATAAAAAAAAATATTTAAAAATTTAAAAATTACATATATGCTTTTAACATCGCTATATTAAAAAAAATTAAACATGTCACTTGTTTCTTTGGGGTATTCTAATAACACTTATATTTAAAACATCTCTTGCAAGCATTCAAACTTTCACTTCCCATGACATCGATGAGTTCCTTTATGTTTATTTTGAAATAGAATGGTGACCAACCAAGATAACTATTTTTCGGCTCGTAAGAGACATTATAAACCAAGACTTCAAAATTAATAATTCACAAATAAATATCATTCTCAAACATAAACGTTAATATGTTGTGGTTAAAATTTGATGTTAACACTTAATACTGTTTTTCAAAATGCATTCGATATTAAGAAATTTTATACCACAACCATAATAGATATTGGACACATTTAAGATTGAGGTGCAATAAGAGAACGACTTCTAGTTATGAATTATAATCTCAACTCATATAGCAATTGATCTTTTAAAGTGGAGAAAGGACAAAACATTATCTTTTTCCAACATACAAAGAGCTACTACTACATGTTGTGGCTACAACAACTCCTCTATATTTTGATCAAAATGAAGGGTCCTCAATTAAATTTTCAAAATTGATAATCACCTTGGTTTAGTTTGATGGATCTCGGGTCAATATCTTTTGATTGTGTTTCTATTTGATCATGGTATGCTATATTTTTCAGTGTATCTTTGGTCCGATGCACAATCATGCCTTAGCAATCAACATCCATTTAATTCAGTTTGTTTCTTGATCTTTCGTATTGATTTCGATGTATCAAGATCTTGTCTTTTTGGATTTTATAACGATACTGATAATATCTAACATATCCACAACTTTGGGATGAGCATTGTGGTAAAGTTTGTTTGTTTAAATTTTGCCGACATTTATAAATTTTGGAAGTTAGGTGTTAATTTCTACAATTAAATTTCAATTTCGACTTCTCGGCCTCGAAGTTCGTGATTTCTTACAAAATTCAAAAGTTAGCACGAAATTTGTCTATGTTTATATTAACTTACCCCGATGTTTTTGGTAGTCGGTAGTCGGGAGGGCTATTCGTTATGCTCAACTTTTTATCCCAGCTCCCCGACATTTTCGGTAGTCGAGAGTCGGTGTCCATGTCCACCATTTGTTTTAAATTTATTAACTCCTCGACTCTAACATTTTGAGGATAATTCGGTAGTCGGTAGTCGATGCGCTTGCAAAAGTTGTCGAAGTTTTGTTCCCGACTCCTAACTTTTCCAAAATCTTGTCCATCTCGACTTTGGCATGGTCGATATCATGGAACTAATTTTTTTAAATGTTTTTTCCTAATAGTCTTTTAGTTCCGCTCCTTTTAGATTTATTTTATGTGATCTATCTGGATGTTGATTGACTTGCTGTTATGATATATCGAGACATGATTTTTTACATAGATTTCAGCCATATACATGATGTTTTGATGATCGATTAGCTGCATCATTTAGTTGATCATTCTTCTGCATCTATGGCATCATTTCGATTATACCATTTTTGTTGATCTCTAGCATGTATTTAATTTTTGGATTTGGTTGAGTTGGTTCCATGCCATTGGTGGACTACCATGTTATGCGTCACATTTCCGGGCTTAAATTTGATCTTCATTGCATAAGTTGATTATTCGAGATGATGGCTGATTATTACCTTTGTTTTCGGGATTTTGATTGATCATTTGATTTATTCTTTCATGAGTTTAGATATTGCATTAGTCTCATATTTGAGCTTGATGGAGTTTTGTTTTTACTTTTGCATATCTAGAATCATGATACTTTGTAAATAATCTTATTCTTTTTAAGTTTGTTTGCTTAGGCTAGTTTAATATTTCGGATGTTTAATTTAAGATTATTAAAATTAGTTTTTAATATTTATGATCATGCTTTGGTTTTGATTATATTATTAAATTTATAGTTTAAACTCACAAAATTTAGTTTAATGAAACCAATATTTTTAACAAAAAATACATATGTTTTACCTTATTTAATTTTAATCTCTTAGATTTTAATATGATTTTGAATGTCCATGATTTTGAAATCATTGAGATTAAAATTTAATGCATTTGACTAACTTTTTTTTGCAAAATTAAAAATGTTTTATTTATTATTAAGTAAATGAAATTTTATTTTTGGTATTCCTTCTTAGAATAGGATTATGTTATAAATCTATTTGTGGGACTTATTAACTCTCCTATATTATAGGAGTGATTCTTTTCCTATATACGTAACTTGTTTTCAACATTTAGCAAAATGATTAGTGTGAGTCATGTTGTCTATTGCTCTCCTATGTTTTTATACAAATAATTATGTGAAGCAAGTGCAATATAAACTCTTAAAACTTATTTTGCTCAATGCATGTGGGATAATGATTTTGACATTCAAATCAACGGTCACAATTCACCCAATAATGAAATCAACAGTTGCTGAGTCTCAACTTTTGGGAGATATATATTGAGTTCTAGACGTCCAAATTAAGCTCGTGATAGCTCGTTGGAAATCTAGGGAGATGATGAATGATTTGGGAAGATCATTTTTTTCCAAATGGATAGCTTAACCATATTGAAAATCTGCTTGAAAAAACAATTTCGGATTTAGATTAGATTTTCCTATTATTATTATTATTTGATTTTGCAAATGGATTTTTATGGATTTGGATTTGTTTCATTAGATTTATAATGCTTTTTATTGTTTCTAATTTAATATTTTGAATTGTACAAGTGTGGATTCGAATACAAAGAGATCAATTAACATCCCTGATCATGAATAATTAAAAAATGCCAAGCTAAAAGCAGTGATTTTCAGACGTCATTTCTGGAGCGATGGAGATGAATCTAGAAAATCCGAGACATGGGTTTTGTGCAGAATAACCCCAATTAGCTAGATAGTGAGCATATTACGTAGAAATTGATTCATTTGGGAGATCTAACTAGTTTTCTAAAATGGATTTTCCCAAATATTTCTAATGGATGGATTTGCTAAATGAAACAACTCAGGTAGTTAGATCAGCGATTGGGGAAATTGATCTTATATTCGGAATCATTCACTTTGTATATAAATACCTACCTTCTATGCAAAGAGGGGGGGAGATATCTAGAGAAAAATATTTTTCTTTCTCTATGATTTAAGCTTGTCAAGCATTTTTATGTTGATGGTTTATGATTCGAATCTATAGATGACACTATGATTTATCTCGGAGCAAGTTGATCAGATTCATAGATCTTCTGTATTGTTGACATTAGCTTCATCCATAGATTGAGTTTGTTTTTCATTTATTAATTCTCATTTTCTTATTCAATTCTGCAAATTACCTTCAGAATGTATTGATTGTTATCATATGCTCATATTCTGTTGTCTATGTTTAGACTTCATAAGCCATAATCAATTGCAGTACTAATCTTGTTTAATTTGTGATAGGCAGGATCTCGAATGTCTTCATAATCATGGTTTATTGCATAGCTTTATATTTTTTCTAACTTGTTGATTAATGTTGATCTGATTTATTAGTTTGATAATCAATTGCACAATTTGAATACTAATAGTTCCAATGCCCAGTTTATAAAAGAGCATTTTTTCTTTCATTTTGTTAATCTATCTAGATGAACATTTTTGTCATTTATCATAGATTGGTAGAACGATATGAACTGGTTACAACAAAGTTGGTGTTAATAGGATTTAATTAGCATCATGGATTAGAAGTTAGGTTGCATTAAGGAATTACATTTAGTTCTGATCAAAAGTCTCCTCTTTGAGGAGAAACCCTTACTTAGCAACTAACGGAGCTGTAAAACCCATCGGAGTTAACTACACCAAATAACTTCAAGATAGGGTAATCCTTGAGTAGGGTTATAAAGCATTCGGTTGGGTTATCTCCTTTGCGTTGACGTGTGGGACAATCTCATGTGTCAACAAATGGTGCTAGAAGGAGGGCTAGTTGGAAAGTAAGCTCTCTTGATCTATTTCTTTCAAATTAGATCTATTTTGAAATGGCTCCTATTATTGTTTCTGGAACATGCCTTCAATTTTCCCGGGCATGTTGGAGGTGTTTCTAGAAAAGCAGTTAATCTCTTGCAAAATTTGAGTTTTAATGGAGAAGGTAAAATCTCTACATTCCGTCATTTATCTAGTTTTAATCTTATTTGCAATAATTAATGTATATGGGATGAGCATGAGTTATGCAGGCTTGTTATCATTACTTTTAGAGGAAGAATTTGAGGATGGTTCGAACTGTTGCTAGCCAAATCCATCTACTCATGGGGACAATTCATGGAGTTGTTCATCGATATTCATGGGTATTACAACTATGCAGAATTAAGTTATGGAATCAATAATCTTCGTCGACAGGAATGTGAGTCTCTCAATGCTTTCTTTGCAAGATTTATGTCAATTCATTTTAGATTTCATGACGCAAATCAACTTTGTGCAGAAGGAATATCAATTATGTTTTTATATCTTAATTATGTTTCTAACATCAATGCCGAACATAAAGAAGACTTATCTCATCATATGCATGTCAATAGATATTTCACTTTACCAAATCTATACTTAGATTCAAATTCAAATTCTGTTGAATCTAATGAAGTACAACAACAAGAGTTAAGATCAGATGATGAACAATTTAACGATTCAATTAGTGGATTAAATAATGATGCTCAAACTCTTTTTGAATCTCAAAGGGACTTGATTCCTTTAAAATCCAAGTTTGGATTTGAAGTTGATCTGTTGCATGACATCGATGATACTCAACATTCTAATATGGTTGTTGACGATGACATTATATCTAGTTCTGTTCATTCTATTAGTGACAGCGAAATGGTTGTCCAATCATTGAAATATTTTGAATTTCAAAAGAAAAATGTTAATATTGATTTATCTACCATATCAAATGATAATTTTCATACGTATATTAAAAATGATATGGTATATGATGGTTCAATAATTTTACCTTTTGAAAATGAATAGGTTATTGGTATCTCTACAGAAGATGGTAATTTGTTCTCTTCTTTTAATGATCATTCAAATTTTGTCACTTTTACACAAGGCTTACCATCAGAATGATTTTTTATGATAATGTTTCGCTTTAAACAATTCAAGAAGGTGATTCTGTTGAAAGGGGAGCATTTAATTCATTATATTTTGATAGTTATTTTTTGTTGTATCCTCATATATTTTCTTATCACACTTTGCATGTTAATAATCTTCAGATTAAAAAAGAGTTGTGATCAAATTCAGTCTCAATACAAAATTCTCAAGAATTCCTTTGTTAAAATAAGAATAATTTGTTTATTCAATTTGAAATATTTCAAGACCATTAAGAAGATGATAAGTTAATTTTAGACATGATTTATGATCAAAGTCATGCATCTCCATCTATTTTCTCAGATTCATTGGTTAGTGAATCAGAAATTAATGAAATTTTTTCTCATTTCAAATTAGATTAGGAAGAATCACTTGAAGTAGAACTAGTTGCCATTGAAAATGAATTTCGGGATATTTGATCTAAAAATGCTATGACCATGATCTGAAATTTCCAGGATCTTTTTAACCAAAAACTTGCATGTGAAATTTTCATGTAAAATTCATAAAAATGGCTTAAAAGATGATTTTTAAATGCTTTTAAATCAACACATCAACAAATAAAAGAGAGATGCAAACCAAAAAATGAAGACAAGAACTGACAACGGAGTTCACCCTTCTTGGGCTATGTCTCTGGGCCGCTTCCAATGAGAAGGACGATCTTATTAAGTATTCAAAGGTTATAAAATGAGTGTTCTAGAAACAATTCTGAGTTTTGTTTGTCAAACTCAGAACCATACTGCACCATTGTGTTCCTCTTGAAATTCTCAGAAAAATGAGTATAAAGTTGACCATATGTGCCTGAGGCCTCCTCTGGCATGCAAAACGAGACCAAATGCCCGCAAATAAGACAAAAGAGTACAACTTGTATGGATTCTTCCTCAGGATCCATGCCCATTAATGGCCTGAACACCTCAATATCTGTGTCTGTACCCTATCTCGGTCTCTCTGCAACTTGCACACTGGAAACCACGAACTCTGAACTTGAACTGTGGTTAGAAATCGTGGCTCATTTTATAGTTGTGGGCACTGCAATATTAAAATGAGTTTATGCTAATATGCAATCAACGGTGGGGCAGTGCCCCAATGCTAAAACACGGTGTTATGTGGGGAGAGGTACCTGGGTCAAACTCGCGGGCCTCTCCTCCCTCCACGCACTTTTGGATGGTGGTTGTATCATATATAAACACGTTATAATATATGAAATGTGGCGTGTTTGTATATAACACATTGTAACATGGTTTATTATATGGTTATGATATGGCGCATTTGTTATATCGTTATGATATGGTGCATTTGTTATATTATTCAGTCCACGTTATGGCTCCAAGTTATGCTAAGGTCCACCGCCATGGTTTAATTAATAAGGTTTGTTGTGATATGGTTGTTGCATAGTTCGGTGCTATCATATAAACTTGGGTCCTCGGTGTTGGCATGGGGTCAAGGGCTATGCGCTTGCCCCCCCCATTTTACAATAAAATTTCAACCTTATAATAATATTTGAACTATATGATTGCCAATTGGCTAATGGAGCTCATGGAGACCTTGGTGGAGGTCTTGGGTTCGATTCCCATGGCTCCAACCCCTTTTACCACATAACTTATAAACCACTTTTTTGACATTTTAAACCATTTTTTACAACTTTTAACCATCCTTAACGAATCTTCAAATGCTGACAACTTTTTCATCTGGAGGTTGTTTCACGCGAAACAAATGTTGACGAAAAGCTATCGACGAGCTCTTTACCATGGTTACCTTTGAGTTGTTGTTTGAATACTTTAAATTTGATCAATGATGAGATGATCCTACGGGATCGATCCTTCCCATTGAGAAGATTTTGGACCACCAAAAGCCTGAATCATTCTGAATTCAAGTGAAGACATGTTTGTCTCACTTGTCCCGTATCACCTGCCCCATTCTTCTTGGAACCTGTATATCTGACTCATCATAACAACAATCAACACTGCACTAATATTGTTAAGTACATTAATCCCTTTTTCAACAAGATCTTCATTCAATATTGTAGAAACAAACAATATACTGTTGATCAGTAGTGAGCTGAATATAAAAATTGAACATGTGAAAGAGATTGTACTTATATCATGCTTATACTTTATCATAGGAACACTATCAACCATAATAGATGTATTGTGATGCAACGACACTTCATTTTCATGCTTAGGATTATTTTCTTCCTTACATTGTGGAGCCAGGGCGGGTTGGTGTCAGACCCTCTTGCTTAACTATGACACACAACAACACATAGGGTGCTCACAAAGACTAGATGTGAATTGGATTCCAGAAGCTGGCTTCTATTACTTGAACAGATTACAATGTTAAAATATGAAGCAACTAAACTAGTCAGCCTTAGCCTGTTACAAGATGCAGAAATGGAAATCTGTCTCTCAGTGTGTTTTTGGACTGTGTGCAATCCTCCTTTCTTTCACGGTCTCTACTGAATGAAATAACTCGATAAGACATGGATGAACGATCCTTTACTCTATTCCTTTGCACTAGTCTTCTAATCTGATCTGATGTTTCTCCCTAAGTCACTTTGATCCCTGATATGTCCTTCCCATGTCCGGTGTTCTACCTCTGATCTGACGGATCCTGTAGTTGTCAGCGCCCCTGACCATGATGCGCAACCCACTCATGTGGTGACATCTGGCATGATCCCAACCACCTTCATAACTGCTCATAACTTCCCGAAAAACCTCCAACAGTTGTTTCCTTGAATCCTGCATCTCTGAATTTGCTGCAATAGTTTGTCCCATCACTGTCCTCGAACATACTGCACTTTGTCACCTTTGAACTTACTTGTCGGATTTACTTAGTCTCCATGGGTGCTCATCCGCCCCGTCCTCCATCCTTGGCCCTTTTCCGCGATCCATTAGTGTCGCGGTTCGACCATATGTCGACCTTCGACACCTTTGCTTAGTTCCTTGTCGTTTGTTGACAACAGAATTGTCGACTCTTGACCTTTAACTCTTGTTGATTTCCCATCGACAACTTCTTCTTGACTACTTGGATTCAACAACTAATCTCCCTTTCGCACTAGTGGTCGTCAGCAATCCCCCTGGTCGACTTCTCCTGTTAATCAACTTCGACTATTTTGCCAAGGGCCCGATGCTCCTGCATCAGAATCCCCAGGTGAAAAAGAACTTGACTGCTTCGTCGATCTCCTATATTCTTCATCGAAAATCCATGTCACCTCGTTCGACTCATTATCCCTCCATCAAACTATATATTCCTTCATTCACGAACTCCATGTTTGTCCGACTTCACGTTCCTCCAACACTTCGACGATTTCCTCCTTGTGACGATTTGGAATTTGCACTGTCCAATCGATGTTCGACAGTTCTGCACTGCTTCTTGTTGAACATTCCTCATACTCGTACAGATATGATACATTGAACATAGGATATATGTTCAATTCCTTCGGCAGCTCTAACACATAAGCATTGTCCGAAATCTTCTTCGATATCTTACATGGTCCAATCTTCTTCATTTTCAGCTTGTTATACATTCCTGTCGAGAATCTCTCTTTCCTTAAGTGTGCATAGACTAAGTCTCCTTTGTTGAATGACTGTAGCCTCTTCTTCCTGTCAGCTCTCAACTTGTCTACCATGTTTCTATTTTCAATGCGTTTGCGCACATCTTCATGCAATTCCTTCATATGTGTTGCAAACTATTTTGCATCCGCACTCTTTCTGATCTCTGTCGGTATCTCAACCAAATCCACCACTCCATGTGGGCTTTGACCTTGAACAATTTGGAATGGGCTCATACATGTCGACCGATTCACGGAGTTTTTGTATGCGAATTCTTCTTGCGCCAATACGTTCTCCCACTGCTTGGGTATGTCGGCCTTCAAACATCTCAGAAGGTTTCCCAAACTTCTGTTTACCATCTCGGTCTATCCATCAATCTACGGATGGTATGCTGAGCTAAAATTGAACTGCATGTCCACTTTCTTCCATAGGGTTCTCCAGAAATGACCCATAAACTTGGTATCTCTGTCTGACATTATACTCTTCGGAAACCCATGCAATCTGACTATCTCCTTGAAGAATAGTACATAAATGTTTGTTGTGCCACTTGTCTTCCAACAAGGAATAAAGTGTGCCATCTTCAAAAATCTGTCGACCATAACAAAGATTGAGTTGCTTCCTTGCTACGTATTCGGCAATATTAGCACAAAATCCATGCTTAGGTGCTCCCATGGGGTATTGAGCACTAGTAATGGTGCATACAGCCCCGCATTCTGACTTCTTCCCTTTTCCAATTGGAAAACTCGACATTTCCATACCCACTTTCCTACATCTGTTGTCATTCCTGGCCAATAATACTCAACGCCTTGGTCTTGTCGATGCCAAAATGACCTGCTAATCCACCACTATGCATTTATTAGATTAGGTTCTCTCTTATGGATCCTCTGGGAATACACAACTGTTGTCCCTTGAATAGGTATCCCTCTTGGATGAAATAATCCAAGTATGGAGTTTTGTCGACACTCCATGGTTCACGACTAGCCTTCCATTCTTTTGCAAAATCCTCGTCGGTCTCATACTCTATCTTCATTGACTCTATTCCTGTTTCCTGAAATGTACGTCGTATTCAGCAATGCAACTCTTTGAATCAGCACATCGGCAACCTTATTCGACTTGCCTGACTTATGTCGCAACATGAAGTTATATCCTTGTAGGAATTTGACCCACTTCATGTGCCATTGGTTCAACTTCGACTGAGTATTCAAGTACCTTAGTGCTTGGTGATCTGTGTACAACATAAATTCCTTTGGAAACAAATAATGCCTCCACTTCTTCAACGCTTGGAAAATAGCATAGAACTGCTTGGTCTTGTCGATGCCAAAATGACCTACTAATCCATCACTATGCATTTCTCGGATTAGGTTCTCTCTTATGGATCCTCTGGGAATACACAACTGTTGTCGCTTGAATAAATATTCCTCTTGGATGAAATAATCCAAGTATGGAGTTTTGTCGACACTCCATGGTTCACGACTAGCCTTCCATGCTTTCGCAAAATCCTCGTTGGTCTCATACTCTGGCTTCACTGACTCTATTCATGTTTCCTGAAATATACATCGTATTCAGCAATGCAACTCTTTGATTCAGTGTATCAGAAACCTTGTTCGACTTGCCTGACTTATGTCATAACATGAAGGTATATCCCTGCAGGAATTCGACCCACTTCATGTGCCGTTGGTTCAACTTCGATTGAGTATTCAAGTACCTTAGTGCTTGGTGATCTGTGTACAACATAAATTCCTTGGGAAACAAATAATGCCTCGACTTCTTCAATGCTTGGAAAATAGCATAGAACTTCTTGGTCTTGTTGATTCCAAAATGATGTGCTAATCCACCATTATGCATTTCTCGTATTAGTTTCTCTCTTATGGATCCTCTGGGAATACACAACTATTGTCCCTTGAATAGGTATCCCTCTTGGATGAAATAATCCAAGTATGGAGTTTTGTCGACACTTCATGGTTCACGACTAGCCTTCCATGCTTTCACAAAATCCTCGTCGGTGTCATACTCTGTTTCACTGACTCTATTCCTATTTCCTGAAATGTACGTCGTATTCAACAATGCAACTCTTTGACTCATCACGTCGGAAACCTTATTCAACTTGCCTGACTTATGTCGTAACATGAAGGTATATCCCTACAGGAATTTGACCCACTTCATGTGCCGTTGGTTCAACTTTGACTGTATTCAAGTACCTTAGTGCTTGGTGATCTGTGTACAACATAAATTCCTTGGGAAACAAATAATGCCTCCACTTCTTCAACGCTTGGAAAATAACATAGAACTCCTGGTCGTAGACCGAATATTTCCGCTTCACTTCAACCAACTTCTTGATGAAGAATGCAATTGGTCGGCCCTCCTAGCTCAAAACTACGCTAATTGCTATTCCAATCACGTCGCAATCGACTTTTAAAACTTTTTCAAAATATGGGAGCGCCAACACTGGGCTCTCCATCACCTTATGCTTCAACTTTTCAAAATATTTTTGGGCAGCTTATGTCCACTTAAACTCCCCATTCTTCATGCACTCTGTCAATGGTGCACATGTCCGACTGAATCCTCTAATGAACTTCCTGTAGAAACTAGAAAGTCCATGGAAAATTTGCACTCCTGTCGTGCTTGTCGGTTCTGACCACTCCAATATATCCTTCACCTTCTCTGGGTCCATCCCTAATCCTTTAATCAAGATTACAAATCCCAAGTACACCAGTTCTTCCTTCATGAAGAAACACTTTTGTAGGTTCACCATCAGCTTCTCTTCCTGCAGCTTCCGTAATACTCATCGAATGTGTTCCAAGTGTTTGACCTTGGTTCGACTGAATATCAAGATGTCGTCGAGTTACACTATGATGAAATTTCCCAAGAATTGTTTCAGTACTTCATTCATCAACCTCACGAATGTACTGGGTGCATTAGTCAATCTGAATGGCATGACTGACCACTCGTACATTCCTTCCTTCGTCTTGAAGGTTGTTTTCCATTCATCGCCTTCTCTGACCTTGATCTAGTGGTATCCACTCTTCAGGTCGATTTTTTTGAAGTATCTCGATCCACTCAAACAATCCATCAAGTCATCCATCCTTGGAAATGGAAACCTTTACTTGATCATGATCTTGTTGATATCTATGGAGTCTGTACACATCCTCCATTCTCCACCCTTCTTCGGTGCTAGTACTACTAGTACCACACACGAGCTCAGACTCTCTCTGAACAATCCTCTGTCCAAAAACCCCTAGACTTGTCGATTGAGTTCTTGACCCTATGCCGAAGTCATTCTATGGGGTTCCTTGTTTGGAAAACTCGATCTTGGAATCAAGTCGATCTGATGGGATATGCTTCTTGTCGGTGGCAATCCTGTTGGTGACTCGTCGACTACTATGCTCCGAAACACATTGAGCATCTCTTTGACCTTGACTGGAATATTCTCCATTGTCGAACTCTCGACACATGGTCCTTTTGGAATGATGGAGAAACATCTTGATTATTTCTCTTCCTCTTCTAGGAATTCCTTCGATGAGCACATCAACACTCGCTTCTCCCAATAGTTTCTTTCGCCCTCCTTGCAGTAGGCTTGATCCTCCTATTTTGGCTTCAACATCCTCTATGTTCCATTTTTCCACATTGTGTGACTGTGTTGCCTCGACCATCATAGATCATCTTCCGATCATATTTCCATGGTCTTCCTAACAACAGATGACATGGTTCCATTGGGATTACGTCCCACAGTACACTATCTTCAAGTTTCCCAACCTTAAAGTTTATCAGGCACTGTCTGGTTACCTTCACATGGTGTCCCTTCTATAACCAGGATATATTTTATGGGTGTGGGTGTTCTCGACATCTCAACCCAAACTTGTTGATGACCTCCGTCGACACTAAATATTTTGTACTTCCACCATCGACTATGGTCTTGCAATACCTGTCGCCGATCAACACTTTAGTCTGAAAGATATCCTTTCGATGTGTCGTCTCCTTGTCGTTGCGTCGGTCATCCTGAACCAACGTTCTCCTGGTCGTCATGTTTTGACCTTTTCTTCTACCATCTTCACCACTCTCAGATGTCGATTTCGTCCTCTCCTCGACTCACTCATCTTGTCGACGTCTGGGTTTTGAATCTTCTACAACGTGTGTATTTTCTCGGCATTCAAATGCCTTGTGTCCGATTGCTCAACACTTATAACACACTACAATTGGTTTTTCAGCTCCTTTCTTCTCTGTCAGACCAGTTCGACCATACACACCCCGACCGCGGGTCTCTTGACCATCCCATCGTTTTCCCTACTCTTTCTCTCTGATCATTGTCCCTTCCACACGTCGATCATATTTGACAGATTTCTTCTAGGTTCTGCTACTTTGGCCCTTCGCGGAAATAGTATTCACACCACGAGCAGTCATTTTCCCTCTGGTCGATGCAGTTATCCTCGATAGTTTTTATTCTGCCTTTAGAGCTAACTGGTAGGCTTCACCAACCACTTTGAACCTCGACAGGCTCAACTCGTCCTGTATGGCATACTTCAATCCATTTAAATATCTCTTGATAGCTTCTTTGCCTTCGTCGGTTTGTCCTGACCTTATCGATAGCCTATAGAATTCTTCTGTGTACTCCTTCACAGTCATCTCTTTCTGTCGAAAGTTTTGCAACTTCCTCAACAAGAAAATCACATAGTCGTTAGGAAAGAAATTCCCCTTTAGCTTGGAAACCATCTGGTCCCAAGACTTGATCTTCTCCTTGCCTTTCTTGACTATGTCAACCTGTACATTGTCCCACCACAATGAGGCATGACCCTCCAACCTCCAACAGTTGTTTCCTTGAATCCTGCATCTCTAACTTTGCTACAGTAGTTGGTCCCATCATTGTCCTCGACCATACTGCACTTCGTCACCTTCGACCTTACTTATGTGCTTTACTTAGTCTCCACGGATTCCATTCTACCCCATCCTCCACGCTTGGCCCTTCGCCACGATTTGTCGGTGTCGTAGTTAGACCCTATGTTGACGTTCGATGCCTTCGCTTAGTTCCCTTCCGTTTGTCGACAACATACTTGTCGACTCTCGACCTTTAACTCCTGTTAATTTCCCATTAAGAACTTCTTTTCAACTACTTGGCTTCGATAGCCAATCCCCCTTTCACACTAGTGGTCGTCGGCAATCCCCCTGGGTGACTTCTCCTGTCGATCAACTTCGACTGTTTATCCTATGCCCCTATGCTCCTGCATCACATTGCATAGATATAAGTGCCAAATTCTGACTTGCATTAACAACCCCTTTTCAATTGTTGTGTAGTTCCCATTGAACTGTCATTTTTAAATGAATGTGAATGTACTATGTACTCAATTCCTTCGTCAAACAAATGATACTGATTATGTTCTCGATAGAAGATTGCCTTTCAATCATATAAATATGGGCTTCCCAACACAATTCCACAAATATCTAATGGAACCACATCAAATTAAACTTCATCTACAAACTTGGATGTAATTGCAAACTTTAGATCACATTGTCTTGTTACTTGTAATCTTTTATCTTTGCATACCCAGCCTAATGGATAAGGTTTTCTGTGTGGTTTTGTTGTTAATCCCAATTGCTTAACTACTTCTTCTGAAATGAGATTAGATTGATATCCACTATCTATGAGTGTGTCGATCTTAGTTTGTTTTGTGATTACCCTTATATGAAACAATGCATTCATTTTTCTATCCTTAGAATTGTCATGATCTTTAGAAGTAGAAGCACATGAAGAACCAATGTTAGAATCATTACCAACAATAGCTTTACCTTTCATACCTACGATTGAAATCTTTGTTTCATCCTTAGAATATTATTCGAGGTCCTCAACGATAACCATAGCTTTTTGCTTCCCTTTCCGATCCTTAAACCATTTTGGTTTCAATTATGGATGTAGCTTCCAAGAATGTTATGCATCATGTCTATCTCTCTAACAATGAGAACATGAAAGTTTTGTGTTCCCTTTCTTCATGGTAGCAACATGTTTGCTCTTTCCTTTATCCTTTCCTTCCTTCAACTTATTGGATTCAACTAAATAAAAATCATCATGAACATTCTTCCCTTTAGATTCAATGTGTGTGGCTTGAACACATACTTCATCGAGGTTAGTAGGATTAAACATAAGTATTGTATGATGCAAATAACTATGTAATCCACCTATGTAATTGAGAAGAATTTCTTGAGTGTAGAGATGTATACCAAGTATTAAAGCTCTCTTCTGAAATTCTTGTGTGCACTCTTGTACACTTTGAGCCTTACCTTGCCTCAGATTCTACCAATCCATCATTGCTTGTTGTATGTAACCCAATGGATAGAACTGCTTTTTTTATGTTGACTTGAACTCATGCCAAGAGGATATAATATTTCCTTTTGAGGCCAAATCCTTTTGAGTTCTACTCTCCCACCATATGAGAGAGGTCCCTCCAAGTCAGAGAGAAGCTAACTGAATTTTCAAGTTATCTTCAGTAAAATTTTGAATCCTACAATAGACTTCTATTTCACGGATCCAATTATCTAACGTCTTAGCATTAAGTTATCTATTATAAACAGGTAATTCAAACTTAATATCAAGCTTTAATTGAGGCATATTGAGATCAAATTTTTTGTTTAGGTGAGGCATTTAAAGAACCATCAAGAAAAGATGGTGATGATGGAGGAGTTATAGAAGGTTCCTCACCACCTCCTTCTTCTTTACCTTTTGCATGAGAAAAACCACCTTGTTCTCCCTTCTTCTGATCCTGATAAATCTCTTCCACCATACTTTGCATCTTCATGAAAGCTTTAATAAAATCCCATTCAGAAGGAATTGAAGAAGTCCCATCATCTCCTTTTTCTAAAGCCATTCTCTTTCTTCTTGATCCAATCTCAAGATCAAACTCTTCAATATCTCCTTCACCTCTCTGAAGCCTTACTCTTGTTAACATAAGCAAACTCACAATGCAATGGTTACGCTGCTCTAATACCAAACTTGATATGAAAATTTCAGGATCATTTTAACCAAAAAATTGCATGTGAAATTTGCATGTAACATTCATAAAAATGGTTTAAAAGATGATTTTTAAATGCTTTTAAATCAACACATAAGCAAATAAAAGATAGATGCAAACCATAAAATGAAGACAAGAACTGATAATGGTTTCACCCTTCTTGTTGTTACGTATCTAGGCCGCTTCCAATGGGAAGGACAATCTTATTAAGTCTTCAAAGGTTACAAAATGAGTGTTCTGGAAACACTTATGAGTTCTATTTTTCAAACTCAGAAACAGACTGCACCACTGCATTCCTCTCGAAATTATGAGAAAAATGAGTATAAACTTGACCATATGTGCCTGAGGCCTCATCTAGCACGCAAAACGAGACAAACTACCTACAAATAAGACAAAAGAGTACAACCTGTATGGATTCCTCCTCTTGATCTGTGCCCATTAATGTCCTGAGCACCTCGTGATATGTGCCTATACCCTATCTCGGTCTCTATGCAACCTGCGCGCTAGAAACTCTGAACTCTGAACTTGAACCGTGGTTGGAAATCGTGGCTCGTTTTATAGTTGTGGGTGTTGCAATTTTAAAAGGATTTTATGTCGATATGCACTCAACGATGGGGGGGTTCCCCAATGGTAAAACGCGGTGTTATGTGGGGAGAGGTCCCGATTCAAACTCGTGGGCCTCTCCTCGCTCCACGCACTTTTGGATGGTGGTTCTATCATATATAAACACCTTATAATATATGAAATGTGGTGTGTTTGTAGATAACACATTGTAATATGGTTTATTATATGGTTATGATATGGTGCATTTGTTATATGGTTATGATATGGCGCATTTGTTATATGGTTCGGTCCACATTATGACTCCACATTATGCTAAGGTACACTGCCATGGTTTAATTGATAAGGTTTGTTGTGATATGGTTATTGTATAGTTCGGTGCTATCATATAAACTTGGGGCCTCAGTGTTGGCATGGGGTCAAGAACTATGCCCTTGCCCCCCCCATTTTACAGTAAACTTTCAACCTTATAATAATATTTGAACCATATGATTGCCAATTGGCTAGTGGGGCTTGTGGAGACCTTGGTGGAGGTCATGGGTTCAATTCCCATGGCTCCAACCCATTTTACCACATAACTTATACACCATTTTTTTGACCTTTTAAACCATTTTTTACCACTTTTAACCATCCTTGATGAAACTTCAAATGTTGGCAACTTTTTCATCTAGAGGTAGTTTCTCAAGAAACAACCTTTGACGAAAAGCTGTCGACGAGCTATTTACCACGGTTACCTTTGAACTACTGTTTGAAGACTTTAACTTTGATCGACAATGAGATGATCCTCCTATTTTAGACCTAAAATCATTTTTTTTTTAAATTCTAGTCAATCAAATATCCTTCCAACTAATGAATGCCATGCACTTATCTTTTCAAGTGAGGAACTTCAACATGAGAAAAGAAACTAGTTGTTGTGCTCTAAGGTAACATCAAATTCTCATGTTTCCTTTCAAACTAATAATGATGATGTTTTTTTAAAGGTAACAAACCTCATTTATGATTCTGATTTGGATGGATTTCATCTTAATTCTGACTCCAATGAGGTACAAAATCCTCGTATTGAATTGTCTCGTATTTCAAATAAATTCCAACCTGTATTCTATGATCCCATTTATGTATGTTCGGAAAAATCCTTCCAAAATAAATTCCCCCATCACCTCTTTGTAAATAAGGAATTAGATTTAGTTTTTCAGCGTTTTGCATTTCAAGTATCTGTATTTCTAGTACTAATGCTTGATTTCTTTCGTCTTGCAGGTTTAAAGTTACTTGATTGGCTCCATTGGAAATTTCATTGTACTTAGTTTTTTCTTGTATATTCAGCAGCAACGTAGTTGTAGATTTAGTTTAGTTAGTTTCTATTTACTTTTTCTGTATGTAGGTTTGTTTTCTTGTTTTCAATAACACATCTATAAAGCAACATCTTATGCTTAGGATTGAAGCGGTAATTCAATAGGGAAGTAAAACTCACTCTTCTTATTTGTTATTTATTCACTTGCATGTCATTTACATGTTTCTCATTTAATCATATATTTAAAATTGCATTTGACTATATTGTGAAACACTAGGCATGATTAATTTGTTAAAAAGTGGCAAGTAAGAACAATTCGGGTAAACAAATAAAGGTTTTACTTATGAGCCTTAGTTTCAGAAATTGTTCAGCTAGCAGAAAATATTAATCCTAATGTTTTTAAATGAACAATATACATAGTCTTATTCTCAGCCTCTACCATTTTATGAGTTTGATTATAAAAATCCAACTTTGAATGGAGTGAATATTTTTGGAATCGTATTTTTAGCCATCTAAGAAGTCCCTTTTTATAACTGATATTCACTTTTATTCAATTGATGGATTTTAATGCATAAATTTTTGAGGAAACTAGTTAAGATTGTAGATTTCAAAGAACATATTGTGGACTCTACTCATTTTCAGAAATTCAAATTTGAAATTTTAGAGAAACATCCTAGTGCTTTTAATTTGGAAAATGAAAATTCTGTAGTATCCCATTTTGAACATTTGTCGTTTTCTAAGTGGATCAATTTAGATTGGAATGAGATTTCACTTCAGAATATCATTTGGAACATCCTCATGAGATAATTTCTAAATATGAACATTATCACTCTTTTCCTTTGATCAATCAATCAATAAAGATCTAGATCCTTGGAGTAATTAATTATATTTCATATTTTAAACAATGTGCTATTGATCATCATTAGTTTCAGAATTTTGATTTAAGGGAATCCTTGCATCTTTATATTTTTATTTGTTTTAAAGAATTTGAGGAAGATCAATCCTTAGATGCGGAGTTGGATGAAATTGGAATTTAATTTCAGAATGCTTGTTTTAAGTACAAGTTTTCTAAAAATGAATGAACTTCATGCACCTCCATGTTTGAAGGATGGGAATCATGATCAAGAGGATGAAATTTATATTAGCAATTTTCCATACTCTAATCCAGATATTTTCTTTCAATTTAAAAAGGATGATACATTTATGAAAGAAACACTCTTCACTTCTGAAATTTCAAATTTTGATTTTGGGTAAGTTTCCTTTCATTTTTTTATTTATTTAGATAAGGCTTATAATCTCCCTATTGAAGTATCTCTAGTAACAAATAACTTCCAACCTGATTTTTATCAACCAATTAATGTATGGTTGGAACAGTGACTATTGAGCAAATTTTTATCTTATTTTCTTGTTATTGTAAATAAGAAATATAGCTTAGTTTTTTTATTTCAAAAGTTACAATTTTCAATTCTAATGTATGATTTGTTTTATTTTGCAGATTTCGGATAACTTCAGTGGTTGCACTGGAGATTTGATTGTATTTAATTTTTTCAACTAATAGAGTAGTGTAAAGAAGGTGTAGGTTAATTAGTTTTGGTTTGTCAGAATTATAGATCTAGATAAACTAGCTTACCTATCTAAGCAATCCATAACATATCAACATAAATAAGAACATAAAGATAACAAGGAAAAGAATACACCAGATATATGTGGTTCACCCAATTGGGCTACGTCCATGGGAAGGGTTGCATCTTCCATTAATATGAAAAATATCTCAAAGATTACATGGCATCCTCACATATGCATCACATCAAGCTCCATCATACAATGTGTGTACAAATGACATACACAACATGTGATGTGTGATGAATTGCATTCAACACATACCCAAAAGGGTCTCCTTCACCTCTTTTATATACCAAGAGGTTTGGATTACAATACATCCCATAACACATGTGGGATAAATGAATTTCCTCCTCTTTATATAAAGAATGGTTACAAATTATATAATTACAATGATGCATGTGGGATAATTTATAACATTAGAATTATTTTATGCCTTTAAATGATATTTTACCAATATATCACATAAGTCATCATTACATATTCTAACACTCCCCCTTAATGATGTCTAGGAGAAAGAATACAAATGGAAGGAAGGTGGAAACACACCAACATCCCCCTTGATGACAACTTCCAGAATGCTCCATAAGATGCAAATAAAAAACACTTCGCCTCATGCATTTGATGAAGAACAACGTCTTCTCACTGAATCATGAAATTGCACACAAACCAGGTTGTACAATCAAATACCAACAACAAGATGCCCAGATCTAAAGAGAAGCCTTTATGGCTACTATATCTAATAGTAAAAATCCAAGAACATGTGACACAATCCAACAACAGGGTGCCCAGATTTCAAGAGAATCCATCATGGCAACTAGATCCACAAGATGCCTAGCTCACCACAAGAATCATCACAACCATAACTGATAGCTAAAGACATCTGATATAACATCCACACTAGTGTACAAATACCTTCTAGCAGTTGATACAATAGAACATGTGGCTAAGAACACCACAACAGTGTACACAAATACCCAGATGGCCAATACACATGCGGATACCAGACATTGTTCCAATCAAGGTGCAATATAAATATCTGTAGAAGACCTCAAATATCGAAGAAACAAGACCCCAATGGTCTATACATTGAAAATGATATAAAGATGAACATCATGACTTTAATAGTAGAATATGGATGTCCATCATTCAACATTATTGAAATATGATAGAACATGATAAAATTTAACATTGCATTCTTTCTTAAGAGGAACAATGCTGAAAAACCAGAGATCCGCAACCATCATATGCTTAAACAAGTAAGGACTAATAGAAGCAAGTTATCCCACAACATGGATAATGAATCTGCACAAAGGAACTTCCAAGAATAAAGCATATAAAAACATGATAAGCCCAAAAGACATAAGATATGATAAAATGACATTGCTCAAGAACATATAAATTTGAGCAAAAGATTATAAAAAAGGATATGACATGATATAAAAGATAGAGGAGCATAAACATGGGTGAGCATGATAGATACCAAGATAGAATAATGAGCCAATATTTCACTTAAATATATGAAAAAATTTAGTCATCAAGCAACTAATCTTAAGCATATGTGCATTTATTATTAGCATTATGTTAATATGCAAGAGATGAATGCCCTGAAAATGTCAATGCTTCCATATATGAACGTTAGAGACAAGAAACACATGTCAATTCTTCCATATAGGAATGTTAGAGACAAGTAGGAACAAGATAACCTCTGCAATCATAAGAATAGAAATCCTATTGCAACAAGAACAAGTTGCTCATGAAAAATATTTCAAGATTATAAGAGTCCTCAAAGCCATATAAATATTGTGTAAAAGATGATCGAAAATAAACACGACATGCTATATATGAAAATAAATCAAAATGTTTAATATGATCAACATATAGAAAATTATGATCAACTCATGATATCACTTATAGATATGAACATATCTAAGTCATAAAACAACTGAATCCTAAGCATAGGTTCATTTATTGATGTCACCATTACCATAATAGAGATCCATGCCCTTGAAAATGTCAAAACATCTTCGACACAAAGAAGGTTAGAGACATAAGAACAAGACAACCTCTGTAAATATGATGAATCAGAACAAAAAATCTTAATGCAAATAGATCTATTACAAGACTTTCAAGATAAGAGATGAAAAATTTATGCATAAATCTACACCACAAGGTTAAGGTTAGAAGTAAAAAAGTGCATAAAAATGTCCAGATCTAAAGAGAAGCCTAATGGATACCAGATAGAAAGAAAATCCACAAAAAAAACAATGCCCATATGATAATAGTTATTGATTGAAAGCTATAGAAGGTGCTAGATCATAGAAACCAACTCTGATACCATGTCAGAACTATAGATCTAGCTAAACTATCTTATCTATCTAAGCAATCAATTATAACATATCAGTTACATAGATAAGAACATAAAGAGAACATGGAAAATAATACACCAGATACATACGTGGTTCACCCAATTGGGATACGTCCACGGGAAGGGTTGCATCTTCCATTAATATGAAAAACATCTCAAAGATTACATGGCATCCTCACATATGCATCACATCAAGCTCCATCATACAATATGTGTACAAATGAAATACACAACATGTGATGTGTGATGAATTACAATCAACACATACCCAAAAGGGTCTCCTTCACCTCTCTTATATACCAAGAGGTTTGGATTACAATACATCCCATAACACATATGGGATAAATGAATTTCCTCATCTTTATATAGAGAATGGTTAGAAAGGATATAATTACAATGATGCATGTGGGATAACTCTATTTTATAACATTAGAGCTATTTTATGTCTTTAAATGATATTTTACTAATACATCACATAAGTCATCATTACATATTCTAACATGGTTTGTATAGATTAGCTTTCTTTTATACATTTTAATAATTCAATTATGGAGCATCACGTCATTCTTTGGAATCAAGGAAAGACATTGATCAGGGAAGTGTTCTTACCTTTCTTATTTTTTGGTTCTCTTTCCTATTATTATATTTATTAAAACGTTTTTCTTTCATTATTTCAACTTCATTAGAAAACGTTTCAATACTATTTATTTATTAAAATTGGGAAGTAAGAACATTTGAAATTAGAAAATAGGAAATATTTTCATTTTCAACTCTACCTCTACTAAACATTGTGTTTCAAATTTTATTTTTAATCATTTATTATTATGATCTAATTATGCAATGATTTTGCAAAGCTTGAAGCATGAATGTTTGTGAAGGAAAAAAAATGATAAATGTGATCTTCAATGTGTTTTGATCTTTATTCTTTTATCTTTTGTGGAGTTACTCAATGAATTTTCCTTGTATATGATGAAATTCACTGTCATAATTGAACAATAAATTTTAGATGAGTTTGAGTTTTTTATTTATTTTTATTTTCTTCTTGTAAATAATTTAATAAAATAAATCTTGGTGGATGAAAACCTTATGCAACAAATATTGGTTGTGATTTTAAGGATTGGTTATAATGGTTTTCAATAAATTTAGTTATTCAATGCATTCAATTATTTCTAGATATCTGATATAATTACTCCCCTTTATGTTACAATCTCTTTTATTTTCATATCACAAAATTATGCATTTTCTTTAGCATAAGATTATTAGCCAATTTGATTCGACCTGATTTGGTTTGATGTTAGATTAGATTACTTTTGTTATTTTATTTTCACAAGTTAGATTTATTTATGATTGAATTTATTTATGATTTGTTTGCTCCCTTCTTTTTCTTGACTTGCAGCATCTCGATCAGTTTTCAACCAAGAGGATGTATTATTTAATTTGTGGCATATGATGATCAATTTTGATTATATCCCTTGAATCAAGTTTTACCCATCCATCTTTTGGTCACAATCAATGTAGGAGTTGTTAATCATTGAAACCAGATGGGATCTTGGGTTAAATCAGTCATCCAATATTCAATATTCTCAGAAAGTATTGTACTTGAAAAATCATTTCAAGGTTATACTGAAGAAGAACCTAACATTTTCTCGTGGTGGAACACCTTTAGAATCCTGGAAACCTTTATATTAAATCTACCCACATAGCTTGTGTCTCCATTCCACTATCGTATATCATTATGCAAAGTCCTTTACTCATTCATACTTTGGAGAATCTATTTTTCCAGTTACCTCCTCTAAGAAGAATAACGTTTGGTGAGTATTGTTATCAATACAAATATATTAACGTCATCTCGTTCTCTTAAGGAACTTCTAGCTATGATTCCCCTCTCATTGGATAACCTCTTCCAAGGTTAACAATAACTATAGTTTTTCCTTTCATCTCTATAAGAAAAAAAACCAAGAGGTTAGATGAAGGATAGGAGATCTCCTTAAAGAGTCGAACTATCATGATCATGAATTCTTATGCACTGACATTACCATTAGGTGGTTACCAAGCTAGGGTAATGGCTCTCAGCTACAAGGTTGGGGGACAAGAGGTCTCAGCACGAGCCGACTTGTTCACTTTGATAAGTCTATATGAATGAAGTTTCCAATAGCTGGTCACCAAGCTAGGGCAATGACCTTTAGTTTATCTCCATAAAGTTTCATCTATCATTAAAAGGGTTTAAAACTGTGCATCTATGACTGAGACTAAAGCAGTTGGATTTGGTTAAAGGGAAACCTTGTCAGGGACATGGACGCCTGTTGGAAGCAGTGGCCATGCCCATGGCATCAGAGGTAAATCAAATTTTAACATTTGCTAGCCATTACGAGTTGTTTTTTAGGTTGTCTTTTGACAAATATAAGTTTTGTTGGAAATATTGATACACATGCTATCTTTGCATTTCAATTGATGGTTAGAATGGTTATCATTACAATTTTATTGTAGCTAGTACAATTCTTATAGGCTAATTTCTAAAGCATGGTACCCATGGTACATGGTAATCTTTCTTTTGTTGAATGCCTTATCTTTAATTTTCCTGTACATGTTGAACTTCTAACTTTATTAGGAAGAGATAACTGGTTCTTTCCAGTGAGCTGACATTTGTTGTGGCTACAACAACTCCCCTACATTTTGATCAAAATGAAGGGTCCCCATTGGGCGGCTCTTTCCATCCAATGAAAGCCATAAGTATCAGCAGCCACGAGAAGTGGAAGCTGTGAAGTGGATCCTGCTGCGCCTGCGCACAGTCTTGAAAGAAACTATTTAACAAAAATAAGCTCCAGTTGTAAGGTTTACCTTTTATGACTTCAATCGCAAGGCGGATAACTGAGCCTGTGACCTCCTTCGGCCTCACCTTGAGGAGGAGTTTTCCGGCCAACAAACTAACAGTAAACCGCAAGGCGTCATCCTGTATTGAATTGACATCGTAGGCGCGACCTCCTCTTTGCAGCTTGTACTCCGCAACCTGCTTGGTTGAGAGCCTGGTATCCTTTGTGGCGCCATCAATATTTATCTGCGGGTCGAAACCAGTCTTCGACAGACCGGTAATGCGGTGAATGAGGTCAACATTAACATCTATTCGGTTACCCAACCATAAGTAACCACCATGCACACATGACAGTAGCGTCCGCACCACAGCATTGACCTCCGGGCCCCGTCCAAAGTGTGGGATCTCCAGGAGATTGAGCAGTCCCGACGGTGCTAAATGGCTTACATGGTCCATGGGGACGAACTCATCGTGCTGTGTCCTTGGGTTCCTCTGAATCGTCATATAACGATCGCGGCGGAATTGTGGGTACAGCGTATAATCTCTCAGATTATAATCAGTAAACTTAACAGCATGCATATTCCCCCACAAGTTACCTTCTTCCTTCACTTGGTTATCCAGCGGTGGGAGTATGAGTTCATATTTAAAGTCTCGTGGAAGAACAATGGCTGGCGCATTCTCTACTCTTGGTGGGAAGTATATGGTAGTGACTGTAACTTCTTCCGGAAGTTCCTGCTCCGGTTCTTCTGACTCTGTGCTACTCGGGGTCTCGCTACGCTCCATATTAGCTAAGGTTCTCGGTGACTGGCGTGTAGACGGAGAACCAGCAGCAATTTTCTTTCCCTTCTTTGCCACAACCGAAGTCATAGCGCACTCGATTCCACCCCTTTGGAATCTCTGCAACACGTCTTCGAGAGGCTCGTCTGGCGCAAGGGACCTTCCCCTGTGGTACTCTGGACTTCCTATGATTGCTAATCTTAATGCAAATCAGAGTCTGCAACTGTTTCTGGTTTCCCTGCTCGGAACTCTGCTAAGAATACGCTTGGCTCGGATCAGCTACACTCAACTCTTTTGGTGAAAATGACTAAGTAGCCCCGTGCTTTGAATAGAACGTGTATTTATCCTACGGCGGAATTTCAAATGGCAACGGACCAGTAACTGGACCCGTTGGCGGCATTTAATGCATAGACAAGACAACACCCCGCGCCTATTTATTGCAAACGTCGTTTGAAATTTCGCTGGGAAACTGTGCGCCGGAGTGATGTCGCATCGGATTTTCCAAATCTAGAAGAATCGTCGTACTGCTGCCAAATCTTAGTACAACAGATACTTGTCAGCTGTGCAGTTAATGCTTGTCAGATGGCGAAGTGACTAGCCCTCTGATGAATTCAAAATCTGGTGTCGCATCAATCTGTTTTCTGTCCTCTGCGATAAGATATCGCATCGTCTGGAAATGGAAAGTGCCGAAAACTCGCCTCTTATCAAAATTATCGCAACCACCAGGAAAGCTGGCTGCGAATTCTTACCCAACGTATTTCCCGGTGTAGACTCCTTAGGGTGCGATGCTTCATTTCAACTACACTGAACATCTGCACCATTTGCTTCCTTTCTGGGCTAGGGCTAGGAGGTGGCATGGCCTTCGCGATACAGCTTAAGCCGACTGCCATTGATCAGGGTAGGAAGAAACTCCCCACTTATAGTACGAAGCTGTATAGCACCTCCATCTGTTATTTGCTGGATTTGATATGGTCCTAACCAATGAGTTTTGAATTTTCCAAGGAACTTTATAAACTTACTGTCATAAAGGAGTACCAAGTCTCCAAGCTGAAAGGTTTTGTTCTTGATATGCCTATCATGCCAAGCTTTTTCTCGTGCTTTCTGCACTTTTTGATGGAATCCTGCGATAAATCTGTCTTCCTCCAGATTGAGCAGCTGTGCCAATCTCTCCCCTAAAGTATCAAAATCAGCCATCTCTGTAAGCTGAGCAATCCTTAGACTGGGTAAGATGTATTCCATAGGCATAACAGCCTCTTGTCCATATACCAGGCTGAAAGGTGTGTGCCCTGTTAGTTTCTTACACGTGGTCCTGTAAGCCCATAATACAGCATTAACTCTGAGGTCCCAGTCATCCCTTTGACTGTTACAAATCTTTGTAAGAGCATGTTCTAATATCTTATTGAAAGCTTCCACCGTACCATTAGCTTGAGGGTGGTAAGGTGTACTCTTATGGTGCTGTATTTCAAATTCCTCTGTCAAGGCTTCTATGGTGCTATTCAAAAAGTGTGTGCCTTGATCACTCATCAAAGTCACTGGGCATCCAAATCTAGTGATGATGTTTTCAAAAATAAATTGTGCTGCTGTAGCAGCATCACAATTCCTGACTGGTTTTGCCTCAGCCCACCTGGTGAGGTATTCTGTTGCTGTAATAATATATCTCGCACCAGTTCGTTTTCCTGGGGGGTTAATAGGACCCACGAAGTCTATGGCCCACTTATCGAATGCGCGTAGCGTTATCTGTGGTCGCAACGGCATTTCATCTCTTCTGGAGGGCTTTCCTGTCCTTTGGCAGATATCGCATGATCTGCAAAACTCTTTACTGTCTTTATGTAATGTAGGACACCATAGTCCGGCTGCTAGGATCTTCTGAGCGGTCGGCTTCCCTGCGAAATGGCCTCCTGCGATGCCCGAATGTGCTTCCTTAAGAATGGTCTGTTTCTCGTGGGGCATAACGCATCTGCGCAAGATTTCATCTGGTCCTAACTTATAGAGGTGTCCTGCAATCAGGGTGAAGTCTGCTGCTTTCACCACTAATTGTTTCTTTTGTTGCTTGGTAAACTCAGGTGGTGCCCACCCTGTAGTAAGGAATTGAATTATGTCTCCATAATATTCATCCGCGACCTGAATGGAGAACAATTGCGCATCAGGCAAGTTGTCCTCTAAATTACTTGGTTCTTCACCTGAGTCTAGCCTTGACAGGTGATCAGGTCCTGCATTTAGTCTTCCTGGCTTAACAATGATTTCGAAATCATATTCCTGGAACAACAATAGCCATCTGCATATTCTTCCCCCTAACACTGGCTTATTGACCAAATACTTTAATGCAGAATGGTCGGTAAACATCTTGAACGGGGCACCCAACAGATAGTGCCGAAATTTCTGTAAAGCATACACCATTGCTAACCCTTCTCTCTCTGTGGTGGTGTAATTCTTCTCAGCTGTCGATAGTCTCCTGCTCGAATATGCGATAGGGTGGTCAATACCCCCTTCGCCTGGTTGCGTGAGAATAATGCCCAGTGCGATGCCAGATGCATCCACATGAACATGAAAAGGCTTGTTCCAATCTGGAAATACCAGAATAGGTGCTGTAACCATTTTTTCTTTTAGAGCGTCGAGGCTCTTCTGACATTCCTCATTCCACTGGAATTTGATATCCTTCTTCAATAATTTCTCCATTGGTGCGGTAATCTTGGCATAACCTTTGATAAACTTTCTGTAATACCCGGTATGACCAAGTGTAGTTCTCAGCTGCTTTACTGAGTTAGGTGCCGGTAAATTGACAATGATGGCGATCTTCGCAGGATCTACCATCAAGCCTTGTCTGCACACAATGTGACCCAACAACGTACCAAAAGGCGCACAAAATATACATTTTTTTAAGTTAAGGGAAATCTGGTGCTGTCTACATTTTTCAAACATTAATCGCAGGTTTCCTATGTGCTTCTTGACTAGTCCAAATACAGTCCAATCATCAAAATAAACTTCTAGAAATTGATGGATGTATTCCTTAAAGACAGCAACAACTACTCTAGAAAAAATTGCTGGGGCATTTTTAAGACCAAAGGGCATTACCGTATACTGAAAGGAGCCCCATTCTGTCGCAAATGTGGTCTTGTGCCTGTCGTCTGGATGGATTCTTATCTAGTGATAGCCTGAAAAGCCATCAGTAAATGAATAGATTTCTTGTCCTCCAACATTGTCTAAGACTTCATCAGTGAATGGTGTCGGAAATGGGTCATGCAGCGATGCATCATTCAGTTTGCGCAAGTCGACACAGATCCTGATGTCTCCTTTTGTTTTCTTTTCTTGTACTACCATGGGACTAACCCACTCACTTTCTTCAACAGGTTCAATGATGCCTGCTGCTAGCATCTTATCTATTTCATCTTTTACTTTTGCTTTATACCGCGGGTTCAACCTGTATGGGCGTTGCTTAATCGGCTTAGCGTCCTCCTTAAGCGGTATTTTCATGACTCCGAGGTCACCCACTATTCCCTTCATTTCTGTAAAGTTGGTAGGAAATAGGTCCTGATACTCGTGTAATAGGTCTGTGATTTGGCCAATTGTCTCATCATCCCAATAATCTCCAATAGAGGCAAACTTAGGGTCTGCTTCTGTGCCAATATTGCTCTTTCTAATCTTGATTGGTTCTGTTACAGCTGGGATTTCTAAGTGTGGACCTTCAACTTCACGCGTACCTTCTGTTTCTGCGATATTGATACTGCGAGGATCTTCATCCTCATCGCTTGAGTCTTGTGCGCAGTTGTAACATTCCAGTGCATGTTCCATCTGAATAGCCCACTCGGGTTGCGAATCCGCTGGTAATGGGCAATCCTCAAATATTTTAGTCTTTATGATCTTCAAGGCCCGATCAATGCTTGGATGCTCAGATTCGAAACTGAACGTGACCAAAAAGTTTTCGATCATTATAGGCCATGAGATAGTTCCTTTTCTTAGCTCTGTTTCTGTATACCAGTTCCGTGGAACTGTATCCAGTGTGTGGATAAACAAATGAACCCATTCTTCTGCTGGAATTTCTAGCCAACTCTGTTCACAGTTCATAATGTGTGTTCTGGGATCACTCTCCCCTGTATATTTCCGCTGTGTACAGTCTCTTTCTTTAGAGAATCTAATGCGCATCAATCTCTTACAATCATACCATGATGCGATATGTTCCTTGTGTGTGTACCACCATCTTGCAGGTGTGGCTCGAACTGCAAGGTCAAAAACCTCCATCCTCTGCTCTTGAGGAATCTCTTGTTCAAACTGCTGCAAAAAATCATTGACATCTGCTAATCCATCAAAAGTTGGAATATACCTGTTTTCTGTCCCAATCCATCGCAGTGATTTAGTCATGAATGCGCATCTGCGGATAGAAACTTCGTGGAGTCTATTTTGCCAATTCTCTAAGCCAACATCTGAATCTGATGTGCATGAACTATCACATCTCCATCTAATATGTCCATCAGCCGTAGGGTCAATGTAGTCTGTCTGATTAGAAGTCATTTGGTACAAGTTTTCCATGTTATGCACCTCCTCTTCTGCTTTGATTGGCTCAATGTAGCGAGGACCCTGTAAGGGGTCTAATGGTGCGATAACCCGGACTTGAGCATCTTCAAATGTCATCTGCCTTTTCTTCAAGTTAATAACAGCCTTGTTATCAAAAGCCCAATCAATACCTAATAGGGATGGATAGGGTTTGGTGTCACCAATAATTTCTATGATCTCAAAATCGGCATAAGTGTGAACTCCGTCGATGTCCACTGGGACATGCGATAGGCGACCCATCGGTGATATTCTCTGCTGATTAGCTAGTCTAAGATGGATAGGGGATCTGCTTAGTTTTGGACTTCCCATCTGTTCCCATGTCTGCTTAGTCAAGACATTTACTTCTGATCCTAAGTCTAGGATAACCTCATCCATTTCAAATAGTCCGATCTGCGCTGTGAGCCTCATCTCTCTTCCTGTCCTTGTATGGCTCATTATATGGTGAATGGTGCGCTGTGTATTGCTCACAGAAGGGCTCTGTTGACATTGGTCAATGACTTTCTGAAGTTCCTCTACAGCTTTCCCATTTCTTAGAAGTTTCAAACAGCTCTGCAAGAAGGACTGTACACTCCCTGTCAATTCCTCTTCGTCACATCTTCCAGATGTGCTAGCCTGTGGTATCTGCGCAGTACTAACATCCTGCGGTGGTTTCCGTGGTATACCCTGAGATGGTATTAATAGTGATCTGGACGGTGTCTGTTCAGCAAAGGAAGTCTTAGTTTGTTGAAATGCCTCCTTATTCTTCTGTAGATCAAGTGGGATAGGTTTTCCTGGAGCTTTGCGCACCCACTGCGTTCCTGTCGTTTTTTCCACGTCCTGCGATATGTTGCTTGTGGAGAGACCACTACGAGTTACAATATTGACCCGTGGTTCAGTTTCGTTCTGCTCAGCAGCGATAAACTGGATAGTCTGATTAGGTGCTGGCTTGGCGTCCTTGATCTTAGCTATCAGTATGGGACATTCCTCTATTGTGTGGTCATAAGATTTACAATACTTGCACGTTGTAGTAGGGTTCTGACAGTCCCTAGCGTAATGTCTTGTGCCTCCACAGTTATAACAGGTGATAGTTCCACGGCCACGGCCAGGTTCATAGCCTCCTCCGCGTCCTCGGCCTCTGAAATTTCCTCCACGGCCTCCCTGATTCGGATCGGTTTGTGCACGTACTGCTGGTCCGGATGCTTCTGACTGAACTCTGTAAAGGTCATGCTTCCTTTCTATCATTAACTCATAAGCTCTACAGTTGTTTTCGTCATGTCCCACAGATTTACAGAAATTGCAATATAGGTTCTTTGGTGTCTGCACATATTTCTGAAGGAGAGGGCATTCCTGAGGACTGTGTCCTCTGGTTCTACAAATCTCGCACCATGGCCCCTGGTTCTGCATCAACGGGTTCGGAGCTCCACTGGCGATATAGTCAGCAAAGACAGGGCAGTTATCCTTACTGTGTCCCTGCGCTTTACACTTAGTGCACCAAATTTCATGCGCAACCTCCTTTCCTTTCTTAATTTCATGCAGCTGTAAAGTGAGGTTAGCTAGCTGATTTTGCAGATTAGTGATACCGGTGCTAGTTTCTGCTAGAGGTGAAGCCTCTAGTTTCATTGCCATTTCTAATGCTTCATCTTGTGTATTTAATTTCTGTTGCATTAGCGGAAGTCTGATGTGTGGTAATATTGCTGCGATAAACCATTCTTTATGCCGTTGAGGCGCAAGCTCAAAGCTTACCTGATCGATGAGGGTCTTGAATCTCTGGTCAAAATCCCAAACCGTCTCCGTAGGCAATTGTTTAATATCTTTAAGTTCTGCTATGCATTGTGACTCGGATTTAGGTTTTTTAAACTCTTTAATCATAGCAGTTCTAACCTGTGCAAGCGTTCTGTTATGGCCAGTGGTATACTTCATATACCAAGTTAATGCTCTTTCTCTAAATGTGGTGGCCAGCTGGACAAGCTTGACATTATCATCTTGTATTTGCTTAATGGTCCATATGGCTTCGCATAAGAACCAATGTTGATCAGGGTCCTCCGACCCTGTACCTTTGAATGTTGGTAGCTTCATATCATCTCCCATTCTGTTTCTAGATGGTGGGTTCTGGTTTGCTGTATGACTACCACTCGGCTGTGTAGATGTGGAGGGTGTAGCGGTAGTATTCGCTGTGTAAGAGCTACTGGATGGGGTTCCTGCGGGATTATTCTGAGTTCCGACTGGTTTTTGAGGAGTCCTAGGGTTCTGAATCTGCTGTCTCGGGTGATCTGAGCTGTCTTCTTCAGAAGAAGATGAATCGTTGACTCTATATCTTTTACCACTACGTGTATGTCCAAGATACTCGTAATCACTTTCAGAGTCTACTGACATTACAATATCATGCTACTATTCATCTGAGAGTATATCCAGTACTCCTTTTTCATATAGTAATTGCTTAATGGACAGACTTAGAGAATTTAGGTACTTACCGCGATAACCCTTGAAGAAGTACCGTTCTACTGCGCTGAAACTCTTTCTCTGATCAACCGCGAACTCTGTGATGAAGCCTTCCAGCAGACTCGCAAGCCAGAAGTCTACTGCGCGTGAGATGGGGTTATCGACACCTTTCACGGTCTGACTCAGCTCTGCTGTCCAGACAACTTCTCGATTCTTCTTGACACCGCTGTTGTCAGCAAGCATTGATAACCAACCATATAACTCAATAGCATAAGTTATGAAGACTACCTCATGGAGATCTGTAAAAATGTGCTTCTGTAGCCAAGCCTCAGTGCTCAGTCTGGGATTCTTGTTTTCTTTTGCAGCAAACTCTCTTTCTTTTGACTCAACCCACTGGTTAAGTTCTTGCTTGGTAGGATCCCAACAGAACATCATCTCAATGTGTTCAAACCGGCAACGGAACCATTTGTTTATCTTTTGATCCTTTTAGACAGACCCGGGCTTGCGGTAATCTTTTAGACCAACAGAACCCTTAGCTCACTGGCCCTTTCGGCAACAGGTCGCAGAAGCAACCTGAAGTCTCACCCGAAGTGATTCTAATGGGAGGCAGAAGACTCAAGTGTCCTCAGCCAAGTTCTGAGGCATCCAGGGTGGTTAAACCCACCTTAACCCCTTTCACAGAAGCTGTCTATCTCATTCCATTACTCCGGCTACGCCTTCGTCTTATCGCATTATGCAGGGAATGCGATAAGTCTTCCCCTATGTGAAGCCGTCTAGCGATACCTAAGATATCGTAGGTGCGATATCTTCCCCTTCTAGTCCCTGCGGTAAGTGAACCTTGACCGCTTCCTGGATTAATAGGTGGTCTCTGCTATCCTTATCCTGGTACTGCAGTTAGCAACAACATTCAGCCTACAAGCATAACCCTCGCTAATGAACTCGACCCTTGATATCTCGCACCACGTAACTAGGTAGAACATTACTTTGCGCAATGTCTAAGTAAACCATTCATGCCTCATATTCAGTTCTTACTCGCACATTAACCTCTGTTTAACAATTATCTAGTTCGCAAAGAGGTTAGCTATGATTATCGCAATTGTTATACATCATTCAGAAGTTAACTGACGACCATGTACATTACTTATAACAGCCTGAAGCATTCATAAATAACACAAACAAGTGAATGAGAACAATGGCTACACAATTACAATAGTGCTACTTAGATAAGCACGTTGATACTCCCAGGGCAAGAACTACGCCCAGGGGAACTGCGGTTCTTGCTTACAACTCTGGGGAATAAACACAGTTCCGTTCCACTCTTTACAACAAGGGTCTTCTGGGAAACTCCACCTCAGTGGGATCCCTTCTCTATAGACCTCTTTTCTCTTCTTGCCTTTACAGTGCACTCTCTTCCTCTCGCAATCCCTGCGGATTGCACTATCTCTCAACAGGTCGGCCCTTGTATTCTCAGGGATGTTCAGACTTGCAACAACAAAAGACTTGACTAGCATCTACCTGATGTCTCTATCGCTATGTGGCCAACCCCTTATCATATAAAAAGACTACTATATATAGATGGCCCGAAGGTCTCATCGCAGTTACAAAACTGTGGGCCTTATCCCAACAGTGACTCAACCCTAACCACTTACAGTCAACTGGCTGTACTTCCATGGCCGCCTTCTGTCTTGTTGCCGCTTCCTGTAGTCCTTAGTCTTTAATGCATCGGCCCGTCGCTTCTTCTTGGTTCAAGCAACGCTGACTGTAGTCCTTCTTCTTTAATGAGGGTAGCTGAACCCTCTCTTCATCTTCGGCGCCTTTATTGCGGTGGTTGAGCTCTCCCTTCGGCCTCTTCTTTGTACCATCTGCTTAACTTTTCTGTACCTATCGCCGTGATTCCCGCCGGAATTTGCGCTACGACGATATCTTTGTCTTACCGCCAAAATTGGTACTTTCTCTCCAAAATTAGTTATCCTTCCCAAAATTAGCAGCTTCCTAAGTGCTGCGGAAGTTCTCTCCAACAAGTATAATAATTAACTCAAAGACACATTCATTTTCCCATATCCTCTTATCGCAAAGGTGTACATTACAAATATCCAATCTATTGTTGTATTTTACCAACTCATAAGCATTTTCTTAGGCCAACTTTGACTAATTTTCCAACACTTAGTCAAATTCCCACACTTAGCCAAATTGCCATACTCTTACACAATGATGTCAAATTGTAACAATGACTTCATGAGGGAACTAGAAAATCATGGGAGACATCATGATGACTCCATACATGTCAATTTTATCCTCTGAAACCTCATCCTCTATCCTTGGTGTGCTTTTTACTGGAATAGTGCAAATCATGCCAGAAAGCACTTTTGGTGGGCCAATAACTCCATCCTCAGAGACTGTTTGACCAATCCAATCATATGGATGGATGCACAAACCAACATGCTACAATATTAAGTACTCAAATAAAATTAACCAATCAACTAGAGGATATGGAATTCATTTTCTTAGGCCAACGTTGACTAATTTTCCAACACTTAGCCAAATTGCCATACTCTTACACAATGATGTCATATTGTAACAATGACTTCATGATGGAACTAGAAAAACATGGGGGACATCAGAATGACTCCATCCATGTCAATTTCATCCTTTGAAACCTCATCCTCTATCCTTGGTGTGCAATTTACTGGAAAAATGCAAATCATGACAGAGGGCACTTTTGGTGGGCCAATAAATCCATCCTAAGAGAATGTTTGACCAATCCAATCATATGGATGGATTCACAACCCAAAAATCTACAATACTATGTCCTTATATAAAATTAACCACCCAACTAAAGGATATGGCATGCATTTTCTTAGGCCAACTTTGACTAATTTTCCAATGCTTAGTCAAATTCCCACACTTAGCCAAATTGCAATACTCTTACACAATGATGTTATATTGTAACAATGAATTCATGAGGGAACTAGAAAAAAATGGGGGACATCATGCTGACTCCATCTATGTCAATTGCATCATCTGAAACCTCAACCTCTATCCTTGGTGTGGATTTTACTGGAACAATGCAAATCATGATAGAGGGCACTTTTGGTGGGCCAATAACTCCATCCTCAGAGACTGTTTGACCAATCCAATAAGATGGATGGATGCACAACCCAACATGCTACAATCCTATTTCCTCAGATAAAATTAACCATACAACTTGTATCATAATTACTCTACCACCTCTTGTTAACCATCGATTACGCTAGAAGTTGATGCAAGATTCTATTTTGTTGATCATCCAAGCCAAATATTTCTTTTTAGAATTATTTGGTTTTATGTGGAAGTAGAGATACCTGAATCCTGTGTCTAAATCAAACTAATCCACTTCCAACACTTCATGAAATTTCAGTAAATTTTTCTCTTCAATTCGATTATGAAAACATACAAATGTTTTGTAATTAACCACCATTCCCAGTACAAGGTTGAATTTGTTTAAAATATCCTTTACTTTTGTGTCTTCATCTTCTATATCACCAAGGAAAAGAAACACATCATCTAAAAATAAAATGTGTGTAACACTTACCTCCAAACCAAATTTAATTCCTTGGATTGTACCATTCATATTTGCCAGTTTTAAATATCTGGTGAGGAAATCCATCACTAACAAGAATAGGTACATTGACATGGGAAAACCCTGTCTCAATCCGCATGTAGGAATGAAAAACTTTGTAGTTGTCGATTTATTACTAAGGAAAGTTTTACACAAGTCATACAATCCCAAATCCAATTTAACATTTCGAATGAGAAGCCTACCTGAATTAAAACCAGTCTAATATACACCCAGCAGGAACGATCATACATCTTGAAAAGATCTAATTTGATAACCTTTGAATCCATCTTCTTACTTTTGATTGTATGTAAACGTTCCTGAGTTGTTCCCACTGCATCATGCATTTTCCTCCCATCTAAAAACCCAAATTATTTTGGTGAAATATTGGCTAAAAGAATTAGCTTTATCTAGACTGCTATAATCTTTGAGATCATCTTTTACAAAGCATTACATAGTGAAATAGGTATAAAATTCCCAAAATTTTAAGAAATATTATAGTTTTCACTTTAATAATAAATAAACACTACATAATAAATTATAAACTCATGACATTTAAGCAATGGAGTCTATAATTCAACATTTACGTAAACATAGACATTATACATCTTCTTTATATTACACTATACAAAATATAAATTTTTTCTCTCATAATAATTATAAAGAAATTATAATAAATCATCGTAATCTTAGTTGTCTTATTTTTCTGGGTTTTTTCAAAAAACAATTCAACTCATTTTTAATTCTATATTCTATTCTATTTGTTTAGAGCATAGTAGCATAATTTGAGTATGAATACGATTCGATGCATAAAAATTATGTAATGAAAAAATCTAGTTTGGATAAAATACGGAGTAGAATGCTTATATATAATAATTTTAATCAAATATTCACAAATATACCATAAATGTACATAAACATTTATATAAAAAAATTAAACATATATTTAAAAAACAAAAATATAAAATCTCAACAGCCTTGGATGTGGCGAGTGTGAGAGACCACAACTAGTTATTAATAATTATTTTAATAAGGAAGTATGAAATTGAATGGTATTTATGTTTTATAGTGTTTAAATCATTAAAGTTTGTTTTTTTTAAATTGGTTTTCAAAATTTAATGGTCCACTATTAAGAAACCGTATCCATATTACACCTACACCGAATATTCGACGAATTCGAATTTGTTCGGAATTTATGTACATGAAGTACCAATACGACCGAATTATACTACTATGGTTTAGAGTTTTCTAATGATATAAAAATTACTCTAAGTTTTTATATAAGGAATTTTATTCATGTTATATGGATGCAGTATTCCTTTGTATTTATATTTGCATTTAGAAAAGAGTAAGGTATCTTCTTGGTTTTTTTTCGTACGGATTTTTCAGGTAAGTGTCTCATTGTGTGCGGTATTTTTCCTTTAACTTTGTTTAGGTATATGGTTGTAATACTACGTTTTAATAATAAATAAACATTATATAATAAATGATAGTCTCAATATATATAGGAATTCCAATATTTATGGGAGTTTGTAAATCAATATTTACTTATGTTAATTTTAAAGCCACCTCATGTTTAAACATAAACATTACACATCTCCTGTAATTGTTTTATCTCCTTTATATTATACTATAATTTTTTTTAATCTCCTAATAAGTATAAAGAAATTATAATAAATCATCGTAGTCTAATATTATATGAAAATCCAACTTAGTTTCTTTTTATTATTATCATGTAGCTAAGTTGCCAGGGTACCTGTACCCGGGGGTAGGGTACACGTACCCATACCGGGTACTTGGGTATTTGTAAGGTATGTCTCCTACCGTACCCTGTCGTACCCCATACTAGCTCCATGTACCCAAGACTCCATTATAAAGAAATGGGTACTTATACGAAAAATGGTACCCCGTACCCCTTGTTTGGGTACTCCGTACCCCATGTTTGGGTACTCTAGGGGTATGAACGAATTAATAAAATGCAATCCGTTGGGTAAAATGTAATGACCCCCAACCAAATTTGAACTAATTTTTTGCTAACTGCATATGGAGTTTGGTTAAAGAATTATGTCAAACACTTTGCAACACTGTTCAAATTCCACTGAATATTGTCCATATCTAGTAGACTGATTTTGCATTGATTTACAATGAATGTTTTTATGGTTTTATGTTCAGCACTCAAGGAACATAATTTAACTACCAAATGTGCACATAAAAATTATACATATGTATTTAATAGTGAGAAATACACTCACATCAATTGAGGAATATATTTGCAACTTTTAATTGCCTGTAACAACAGTACAAATAGGTGTTTCAAATAAGATTTCAAGTGTACTTTCAGGTGTGAGTTCAAGTGTTTGTTATAGTTGCTTGGTACAATGACTTATCAAATTTTATGTAACTTCCAGTATTTGAATTGATATCTACTGAGTCTATGATTTATCAAATTTTATGTTTTAAATTTTCAATGTGATTGTTAATTGTTCAATGAATCATTGAATCTAGAATTATGAATCATGATTCATAATTTATGGAGAAATCTGAAACTTGATGTGACTATAACATATATATATATATACACACAGTACCCTCGACGTACCCAAGTACCATGTTTCAAAAAGTGGCGTCCCCATCCACGTAGCCAAGTTTCCTGGCAACTTAGTCATGTAGAGACAAAAAGACTAATAAAAGGAGAAACAACATAAAGACGTGCTTATTTCATACCATCTTAGTGATATAGACATCATGAAACTCTCATGTCATCTAAAATATGATTTGACTTATCTTTTCGGTTGATGTATCGTACACTACCCTTTTTCGATATTTTTATTCTCATTGGTCCATGATAATACAGTCATATGATTTGACACTTCCTCATCGGTTAATTGGATACCGTAAATTATCCCTCTTGCTTCCGAACACCGATATGAATCCTTAGGAAGGTGTTCATTTATCGTTTTTATCTAGTTTTGAACTTGTCGTTTATATGGATAATCAACTTTAAATTTTAGGAGAGGGATCCAACAATACTTGAGCACTCTTAAAAAGGTTCTCAATTCACTATGTCAATGGAAAACTTGGATGTCTATCACACAATAGAGAAATGTTTGGTTTCCACAAGTCTTATGCATTTGCGCCAATTCATTTCATTTTCCCTAGTCTCACCTTACAATTGGTTATACGAGCAGAGCTAAAACCGCTCTAAGACAAATATGCACAAAGGAAATTTTACAAACTCCTTGTACAACCATAAAACACACACATAGAGCATGCATAAGAACCAAACCAATTCAACTAACCTAAATAAAATTGCAAACTACCTTTATATACACAATCATACAAATTCATGGAATATTCATCAAGTCAGAATCATTACAAACAAAACAACAAGCACACCAGCTAAACATACTCTTATTAACCATTGGTCTCCACAAACAACTTTTTCAAAAACTCCAAATTCATGCCATAGGTCACTATGTGACTAGATGTCGGTCTCCCATTAGGCCTTTCCAAAATTTTCACATACTGTGCACACCGATTGCATGACTCTGATGTGCTGACGAGTGACCCATCCAGACTCTCCATCATCCTTGAACTCTATTTTATCATCAGTAATGCTAATATAACTCCCTGATGATTTGTTGAGGATCCTTTGTTGGTCCTTTCCTAACCGACACCTCCATTCAAATCCATTATATTACCTTCAATAATTCATTATCGACCCTTTCCAACTGTCTTCTCCTCTGCATCTCTGACGTCCATCTCCGATAACTCTTTGTTGATGCCTCTATGATGCGTTTCCTTTTCCCATTGACCTTCTCCAACCGACACACATCGTCGACAAACTCTTGTCGATGCTTCCATGATGTTCCCAACTTGGCTGGAACTCCTTTCCAACTATGGTGTTGAACTGTGAAAACCAATATATGTCTATCACTTGTCATTCCATTGGGATTTATCTACCAACATTCTCTGTTGGGACTGCTCCTGAGCAACCTTGTTAACAATACCTCCATATAACCTCTAATGCCTCTCAACTTCCACCACATGTCGACTCTTGATTTGCTATCAAGGGTTATCGATTGGTGTTCCTCCATAATTTTTTTTTTAATTATGATAATGGTATATGTTGACATCCACTTAGTTGCTGCCACATGTCATCACCCGACATGATATTGGGCTTATTTCATCGAACCTCTTTTCATCCTCCTATACACTTAACTGCTTTTTTATTTCTTCTCCATGACTTTTGTTGGGCTACTCTGATCCAACTTCACTTAGTGGCCTTCAATGTGGTAGGTGCAAAATTAACTCTTGAATTTGATTGGTCATGATGCCATTACTCTTACCTGCAAAACTTCTTCAATGCAACTATGGACCGCCTTACTGCCTAACCAAATGAACTTAATGATGACTGAACCACCATGACACCTATTTGACTGAACTGATTTTATCTAACTAGGTCATCCTCGAGACCTCCAAATACAGTATATACACCGTCTTGACTTAACTCTCTTGCATGGGTGTTAGAGAGATAATCACTCCCAACATTCTTCCCCTTAATTATCTCTCATCATTAAATGGTGGAATTATGCTGCTAGCCACAAAAGGATAACTCCCAAACTTTTATCAGCCTAACAATGAGTATTCTTGGTGACTCCCTGAACCTATATTTCAAACTCAAAGCACACGTGCTCTCTGCAAAAAAGATGCTACAACATCCTCATGCAAAATAACTCAATCTTTAGCCAACTATCACTAACATACTAAAAAAATGAACTGCTACTCCAAATTTTTACATAGGAGGGATACATAAAACAAAATATGATAACAATTTAAAAATTAAAAATTCTTGTCTTCCTCCTTTTGATGTGCCAAATCTTTAACTAGGCACATGGCATTATTTTCTTCACCTTCACCTTGGTCTTCAGACATTCTCTTGATTTATCAAACCAACAACCATTACCTTTATTCAAAATATGTTTCATAGGCCCAAAATGCAGTATACCTTGCACTTCATGGGATACCTTCTTCATATCACTAGCTTCAACTGCAACTCTAGAATCCTCCTCATCTCTAAGGGATTCACCATTTCTTGGAGCTATAAATGCACCTCCCCCTTTCTATCCCACATTCATAACCTTTATTATCAAAACCAATCTACTAACATCATCAACATAAACCATTTTAATTTCCACCTCATTTGATGTCAGTTCTTCAACAACTTTTACGAACAACTTTATTTCATCCCATTGCACTTGGATTTAGTTTTCATAGCACTCCTCTTCTAGGAGTTCTTCATCATACATAGCCTCATCAATTTCCTTTTCCTTTTCATGTTTTTTCAAAACACATGCACATTTACACATGCCATTGTAAAAGGAACACAATCATTAAAAAAATGTTTTTGTTCATCTTCCCATGGACATTTCTCATGGTCCATACTCATGTCTACTTCTACTACAATTTCTATGGTAGTCTACACTCTTCCTTTAACACCTGCACATAGATAATCAAACCTTTCATCTTTATCATCTACAAATTTCTCCGTTACTATAGGTTCTAGACAAATGTAACTTTATTATGCTCACAAACTAGATTCTCTTCTACAATTTCCTTTGTGGTTTCATCATTATCAACTTCAATTAGAGCATCAAGGAGTTCAACCCCATCTTCATACTCATCGAATTTAATTTCCCTTGCTTCCTTCTTATCTATGAGTGCCTACACTGTCACATTCATCTCTTGTGGTTTTCTTTTCTAAGAGTGCATCCAGTAGGGTTTCACAACCCAGCTTTAAATCCTCTTCCTTAACTAGAAATTTCTCTGCAGCTTGTTTCACTTGCTGCTTTGGAACATCTTCGTAGTGCACATCCTCAAAAGCACACATATCATCAACACCATTCCTTATTGGAATCTCTTCTTGTTCACAAACATCATCCACTTGTTTTACATGCCCAAGTGGGATACTATTACATGACTAAAAAATTCACTAATCATTTTCATTGCTAGCTTTAACTACAACAACTCTTTATCAAATAAATATTCTTCATTATATACTACTACACACTCAACTTTTCTCAACTTTTCTCACCTTAATATCTTATGTATATGACCCACTATCTAAAATTTCTTCCTCTTATTCTTTCTCTAGTACTGCAGGGTCTTCATCATCTTCTTCATTTATCTTGGTGGCAACATAAATGCTACTCTCAACTTCATTATCTCTTGTTGCAACTTCTTCATCTTGGATTTATTCTTCATCATCCATAACCACACAATGAAATAAATCATTAATAAAACTAAATTTTCCTTTTGGAACATCTTCTTTTTCCATTCATCTAAGGGCTTTCCCTTCTGCTCCATAAGCCTATTTTTGTTGCCTTTCCAACAATATTTAAAAGAACACCATATTCCAAACACAATTGAATGGTGCTAAAATATCTTACATAGTGATCTTCTTAGTCATTGTCAATCATAAGCATAGGTCTCTTTGTCTTTCCTACCAATGCATTGTGTAGTCCTTGTTGGACCAACATATCACACATCTTGAGCTTCCATAGTTTGAAGCTACTCTTCCCATTGAACATCTCCACCTCAAAATTTTCATTTGATAACTTTGTATTGACAATACAGAAAAAAACACCAAACTCTAAAACAATGTTTCAACCTATGCAGTTTTTACCTCATGCCCCGTAACCTGAGCTTTGTAAAATTGCAACACTGGTAACTTCAAATACACACAAGAAAAAATAGTACTTTCCGCCTTCATTCACTGCAGTTCCTACCTGCATACTCTTTTAAATTTCACAATACAATTACATGACTAGAACTCCTTGAATGAATTCAAACGTTTAATTCTAGGTAGATATTCTATTATTAAGCACGATCACTCAATACAAACGTTCAAGCCAATATGATAACTGGGAATATGATTTCCAAATCCTACTTGAGTCACTTTCTTCCTTAAAAAAACGCCTATGTAGATCTTCTAGCAGACAACTTTCTAAGCATTAGAGTATGACGCCCCGATTGACAACTAATACGTTATGTTGGGAGACGAAAAGTCAACTTGGGAGTCTAATAAAATTTTTGGAATCTGAAACCTTCTTGGAATCTGAAACCTAAGGGGCAATTCTCATTGTATTTATGTATACATTAACTAATAAGAATATTGAATATTGTGAGTTCACACCTAATTTTGTGTCTTTATTGGATTTGTTTTTAGTCATTTTCATATGTATCATTTTGAAGAACCTAACCGTGGTATCAAAGCTGGCTATAGTTCTTACGGCTTGTAGATTATTGCTGAGCATTTTTTTCATACTACTCTGATTTATGTCCTCCTACAGTTTGCTCCAGCCTGACAAAGTTTGCGTGAGCCATTTGGTGAACAATTTTGATAATGTGTTTGTATTATATTTTTGTGAGGGTAGAATTCAAAGAGCTTCAGTTGTTGCCTATGAAAGAACCTAATCTCCTCCACTAGATGTGTTCTACTTTGAATATGTTGCATTATAGTAAGGGATTTTCACACTGGTTGTGCCAAAGACCGGCAAAATTGTGGTGAGATCACACCCACCTAAAGAACAATACCGCTCATCCATTAAAACCTTTGGATTCTCTGTTACACTGACCTAATCACCAAATTTACGTCCTCAACAAAATGCTAACCAACAAAGTTTTGGGCGGAGTCACCTCTTACTCACAACTTCACTTCTCTCTACCCCAAGTGCACTTCTCTCTGTGACCATTTATCTGTAAACTAAGGTGTTTTTACTGTTCTTTCACCACATCCCTATCCGCATTCCAAAATTGTGGTTGAGAAAAGAAGCTTCAATGCCGCGCCAATACCAAGGATCTGAAGCTTTACTAAAGTTGGAATTTTTCACAGCCAACACAATTAATGTCACCAAGGATAATTAATGTCTGGGGAATGTTTGCATAGCTCTGTGATTTATGTCATAGTTTCTTCCTCCTAAACAAAGTGAAGAACCCAGCTTGTCTATTGTCTCGACTGTTAACTATTTTTCGTAATCGATATCTAATGGTTTCCGTCAAATTGTTGTAGCAATTGATCTTTGGGGAGTTTCAAAATTGATTGGAAAATCTTTTATTGACTACTGGGCGAATTTCCTTTGGCTGGGTGAATTTCCTTTGGCTGGGTGAATTCCAACAGCTAGCTTCTCTCCTCTGTTGGATGCCCATTCTTACGTCAGAGATCGATGATTGTACTATCATATCTGTTGCACTTGTATATCTGTTGCACTTTTATGGGGTTTTTATTTTTTTATTTTTTAACTAGGGAAATCTATAATTAGAGTTGTAGGTGCATCCATAATGCCCAAACCATGGCACAGGTATGTTTGGGGATTAGAATATGTGACCTTTTATTTACAACAGATTACAACTTCTCATCTTTACCACTTGAATTTAGAGGTTTCTAATTTGAAATAAAATCGTTTTTATAATTTTCCCAAGTTTCTTCCATTACTGAAAAGTTATTTCATGAAGAAAATTCATTTTTTCATATTTCCATAAGGTTCCTCCATTGTTAGGTAGTTACTTGAAGAAAAATCGTTTTTGAAGTTCGAGGATAGATTTCTAAGTTCAGGAAAACCAGCTTTGGATGTCAACGTTGAGGGAGCTTGTAGGGACAACAAAAATATATTTTAGAAATAGAAGTCAACCTGATTTAGCATGTATCCACTCCATCAATCAAGAAATCAAAGATCACTTCACTCACCACGTAGTGAAGCATACAAATATCAGTTTGTCTTTGGCAAGAAAATCTCCATCAGTTTTTTAACATTGCACATAGCACATTGGAACTCGATTTCTATTCACTGTTCATTTTTGTTTACCGTAAAACATAAGCCACATGATAGAAGCTATCTATCAAACTTCTCTCAATCATCATATAATTTTGTGCAGAATAACACGTGTAGAATGAAGTGAGCCTATGATCATGGAATATTGTATTTTCCTGAACGCCCATGAGTTGATAGGTATTTATGGTTGAAAATGAAATGAATTACATTTTAAAGTGAATGCTTGGAATCAAAGAAATAAAGAGTAAGAGAACACGAAATATTTCTCTGTATTAGATTGGTTGCAACAGACTTTTCTCCACAGGTCAACAAGTTCGAAACCGATGCCTAATGGAACGATAGTTTACTGGGTATTGCACCAGGTGAACACCGATTGTTGAACTCGTGATTGCTATCATCTGCATTGAAGACTATGGAAGTAATATTTCCATCATTCAAGGTATCAGTCCCTAAACAAAGTTGAACAACCATCGTTCAAGGAATCAGATCCCCACGATTTCTATTCATTGTTACATGTGCCACCAAAATCTAAGACAAAATAAAGCCAAAGTAAGACCGTAAAGCCATTGTGCAGTTGATGGAGTCATCTTTGTGAAGTTATTGAAGAGAATCTTGGCCCAGGGAAAACTATAAAGTTTGAAGGAAAGATTGATCGAAATATTTTGGGAGACCCGATTATTGAAGATAAATGTTTTGACATATCAATTAAAACAAGGGATATGCTCCTTTATGAACCACTGGAATTTTCAACATTTTATTTTTATCTAGATTATTTGGGCCATGGTGCCCTATTCCCTCTACGATTTGCATTCCCATGGTGCTTCCTGGAGATTGGTGCTATGTGTGAAGATATACACTGAAACAAGAGTGCTACATTGACAGATTGGAGGAAACTTCATTTCACAACACGACCGTAGTATTTTTGACATTTTTATTGTTGGTGCATTGATGTTTTAAAGACTATTCGAGTTTCTACGCTGAATATTGATTCAATGCATTTGTTGTATGCATAAATATAGACCTGCAGATTGCTTATCAGCCAAGCTGTTGCAGTAGACTGTTGAAGACTGAAAACTGTTGCAGAAATTGCATTGCAACAAGAGATTATAAGCTAGTGGGTTGTATTGAAGAATAATGTCAAAGCATGTGTTTTTGTGGCCTTGGAACCACACCATAGCATTTATCAGTTATCAAAGAACCCACAACATTCGATTAGAGATCTTCTTGGGGACCTGCAGAGACATTCAGTGTTGAAAAGAAGATTGTTTCTTTCTGAACTACACTGAAGAAAAAGAAGAGGACATGCTATGGGAGATATGCCTCCATAAGTTGTTGGTTTTTCAAATTAGAGGTTTGCGATCTTGTTTGTGACTGGGACTGGTAACACTACCTCTCTTGGAGTTGAATATTTCCATCTTCTACAATGCACCATTCTAAAGACTTTTTTCAATGCTACATAAAGTTGCTGCAACGAGGAATTTCCTGGAGCAGATTGAAGACTGGGAATTTAAATTAACTGCGTGAAGACTCTCTCCTTTTGCTGCACATTCAAGATAGTATAGACTCATGTTGACAATGCTTATTTTTTTATAGTATAGACTCATGTTGACAATGCTTATTTTTTTATAGTATAGACTCATGTTGACAATGCTTATTTTTTCTACATTCAAGTTCGGTGTAAATGCGTTTTTCCTGAGTTGAAGAGGTATATTGTTATGGTTGCATTATTTGAGAAAAGTTTGTAGATTGGTGCCTGCAGATATTCTTATTGCAAAGATTGTGAGGGAGGAACAACGCTAATATATAGTTTGAAGCAACAAACATCGAAGGAATTAGAGGTAATTTTGCAAATAGTCATTAAATTGTATTCATCAAAATCAAGGTGAATTTGCATTGTAATTGGGTGCATTCTTGGTTGTATCCAATCTTGTTTTGAGTTGGAGTCCATTGAGATTGTTTGTAAAAGAGTGGAATTGCAATAAGCCCTTCATTGTTTGAGTGAGTCTTCAGCTTCATTTTATCACATGGATAGAATAAATGACTTGGTAGATTTACTAAACACTCTACTTCTCTCTTCTATCGATAACACTGTCATGATCGATAAGATGATCCTCACTCATATTCGAAGCTGTGTAAAAGAATCACACGACACACTTGAATTCATACAACTTGAGTTGCATCTTCAACAAGAAGAAACGCATTCTAAATCTGTTCATGTTCAAAACATTCATCTTAATGATTTTGTTCAACAACCTACACATAATGATGCGACTTCAGATGCGCATAAGAAAAACAATGGCCCCACATCAGAATAAAAAGAAAATGAAGATGAATATATGCATTCATAGGTTCTATTTTTTCCGTCAAATCCCATTATCATACGATGGGAAGAAATTATCCACAACAAGCACAAAACCAGCCTTGGATACAACAAGGAAGTCAGTTCACATTCCCAATTTCTCCAAGCCTTTCTAGTTTCAGAGTGTTGGATTCCCCCACGAGAGTTCGTCTTCATCCAAATCAGTTCAGATTCGGACATGCCAACATTGTGATTGAGTTGGCCATATGAAATATTAGTGTTTTGATCTTCACCCTTGCAAGCATTGTGGAAAACATACACATTCTGCAAACAGATGCTTCACACTAAAGAAACCTACAAGAGAAAATATTCACTATGGGTGGATTGCTTCTTGGAAATGGTCATCAACAACCAAGAAGATTTATATGTCATACAAGAGAGGTCATTCATGAGTATTGACACATATTGCAGTTGAGACATCTTCTTCTCCTCACGTTGTTCCTAATAGGGGGAATGATGAACAGTTAGAAACAAGCGAGTGAGAACAAGTAAGTGGCGACAAGCAATCCTGCATCAGATACAGAGCCTTGATCCTGACAAACTCATATTTGTAGACAGAGCTAGATCCAGAGCCATGACTATTCAGTTACTAGCATACATCAAATTCTACTAGCACTTTGGAATGTTCCAAGAACCTCTGAGCCTTTGAGCCAAGTTCCAGAGTTTGTGATCATCTTAAAATCACTCATTTAGTAGATAAAAGATGACTTCTGTTAGCCTTTGAGAATGTTTCAGGAACCTCTGAGACTTCTAGTCACGTTCCATATTTTGTGGTCATCCTTAAACCATTTTCATGGTTCATGATTTTTCAGCTGCACGGGGGGTTCACTGGCGAGGCAATATCATATCACGTCCATTCATATTGGGGGTTTGAATACTCCTAAAAACCTCAAAAATATATTTCCTCGTATTAAGGGGTCAAGGGTTTTTTTTTAATTTGACATAGTAATATAAATATTGAGAGTTATTTTATTTGGGTGTGACGAGGAATAAAATCCAAATCATGGGCTCAATTCATACCTCCAAATAGCGGGTTGGATTCATATTAGTCTTATTTTTTGTTAAGGAATAACCTCCAAATCGTAGGTTAGATTCCTACCTCCAAATCATGGGATGGATTCATATCAGTCCTAACTACTGCTAAGGAATAACCTTCAAATAGTGGGATGGATTTATACCTCCAAATCATTGAACTTATAAAGTCTTCTTTTTTATAGAATATTTTTCTTCATGAATGGAATTTATCTAAGAATTCATTGGTCCCAAGGCCATGAAAATGGGTAGTAAAAAACTCATAAGAAAATAATAAAATTCATAAATGTGATCTTCCCCTTGATGAGATGTACTCTTAAACTCCTAGTCAACTGTGCCTCCATCCATAAATGTGATCTATCATTTTAAATTCCTAGTGTTATTTGAATAATTTAATGCGATCAGTGCCTCCATTCAGTTGTTGAGGTTCACATTTTTATGACAAAAACAATTTTCCCATCCATATTTTGTCACCCATTGAATTCCTAGTGGGGCCTTCATAGTTTTCTATTTATTTTATACCACTTGCAGTCCAACTGGGAAGGAAATGCTAAGGAAAATACTATCTCCATAGTTTTTTATATTTATATCGAATTCTGGTGCTCCTCCATGCATCTTCCACATAGATGCGTAAATCGACTTGTACAAATTTTCTGCGGGTTTAAATTTTCTAGTCAGTTGCATTGAACTCAAAAATTGAACTTATTTTTCATTTTTGCATGAAGCCTGATTTACATTTCCATGGTTATTACAAATTTGAAAAAAAAACATCCTCTAAAAGCATGCCTCCCGAAACCAAGCTTATTTTTAATGCACATAAAGGATAATTCATGTAGAATAAATTTTAAAAGAAGAAAAAAAAAACATATTCCATCTCTTAGATATCTGCAAACCTTTCTTTGCATTTTCTCTTAAAAATCTATATATACTTTTCTTTTGCAAAAAAAACAAAAACAAAAGAGGATTGGGTGAACACCAATGTTCAATGGTTGTTTCAATCAAACCTTGCTCCATGACAACCAATAAAAGTGAGATCAATCTTTCTTGGCTCAGTGGAACCAAGAAAAGTTAGATCAATATTTCTTGACTAGTTATTTCTTTCAACTTTTTGTACTCTTATTTAACATTTTCACATTGCTAGTATTGGAACTGACATTAACATAGGTGAAAATCTAAATCCTTATTTACATACCCTATGTGTTATCATTACCATGAAATGATATCATATAATTTTCACCATCTCTGTATATTTATAACTATTGCACGCTTGAAACTTAAAAATGGATTTTTTCCTTCTCCTGTAAAGATTAAAAAAAACTAGATATAACTCAAGTAAAGGTAACTAAATGTTGTTAATTCCCTTGCTTGCAAGAATAAATGTAAAGGAAGTAGAGGAAATTCATTGCATCTTGTGAATGACACAAATCCAAGCTATGCATATGATCATATGGTGTTATTGGAAAATAAGAGGAAATTTTCTATCATCATTTGGGTTCAAACATCAATGATGTTTGTTTTGATAGGGAGGTAGGGAAGTCCATATATGAAAGGGCTTTAATTTTGCATTTTTATGGAGTTTAATTTATTAATCTTATAGAAAACATGATCTCTCTATGGATATACTTGTATTTACATGATATAAAATTGGTAGATTGGTAGGATGTGGTGTGAAACATCTACAATCTTCATAGTTTCTAATCATTGCACGAACCATTGGACTGTCAACCTTACATTATTTGTTACATTGATCTCTTGACTAGGTTTCCTTTTATGCATTTTCCCTTCCACGTTACTATTTCGTTGGGTATTCTACTATCCAATGCTACAAATTGATCAGTCACCCCTGCAATCCCAGTGGAACCATTATTAGCATTATACTATTATTTTATTTAGCATCTTGTTTGCTTATACTAAAATGTGTTAGGGCTTCCGTTTATTACAACTTGATAATATGATATAAAGGGTGTACTAAAAATGGGTTGATAAAAGTGGATACCTGCAATATCTAGTGAAACTAGGGTTTTTCTTAATTGGAAAGGTGTATTGGGAGGGGGGTTCAATAATATAATTTTAAGAGGCATTTTCCAATATTTAGTGAAATTAGGGATATTCTTTAATATCCTGTGAACAATCGTGCTATGTAACACGTTCACCAAGTGAACCCCCCGTGTTCAGCTACTGAGATCGGGATTTTGGGGCTAGCTTTAAACAACCATCATAGTAGAATATTCCAACTTCTACTATCCTGTTTGGTTGGTGGTTAGAAAAAACCACCTCTTCAAAGAGCAAGTGGAATTAGCAAGAGAAATAAACCTCTAATAACTTTCTTGGAATATTCAGTTGTCAAGACTTTTATTCATCTCTCTTTTCTTGGTCTCATATACACCCGTTCGAATAAAAGGGGGGTTTGTTGGAAACTCATCCATCAGGTTGGGAGACGAATAGTCATATTGGGAGTTCAAGAGACCTCTTGGAATCTGTAACCCACTGGTCAATTCTCATTGTATTTATGTGTACATTACCTAATGAGAATATTGTGCATTCACGCCTAATTTTGTGTCTTTATTGGCTTTGTTTTTAGTCATTTTCATATGTACCATTGTGAGGCACCTAACATAGTGACAGTAGCAACAAAGAATATTGTAACCTATATTACAAAGTGTACATCACACTTGCACATCTAGTATCACATCAAACCTCAATGTCGTGCATTGTCACTCCAATAGGTCTCTATACACTACGGTATCCCAGCATTCCACTGTCATGATGTGCATGTTAAATCCAATGCATCAGTTTATGAGAAAAACAAGTTTACAAATCTAGGTTTTGTGGTTGAAGCCAAGGTTGGTTGCTTAGTGGGAATGATTTAACCATCCCTTTTCTTGTGATTGCAGTTGATCACCACTTGACAATATCACTCTCATGAATTTCCTATAGATTTGATAGCACTTGTTCCGGAAAGGTGATCCCGCGAAGATAATTTGAAGCAAACAAATGACACAATGGGAAAGCAAAATAGCACAATCACATTCAACAATACACATAATTTACTTAATAAATCCTTTACTAGATGTCAAGGAAACATCCACATGGTGAGATATCAATATTCTTATTGCTAATGGATAAATATTACACATGCCACATCATGTTTACATAGAATTTCCTTACCATGCCTCTAAGTGCTACATTAATAGATAATAACTTCAACATAACTACTATTATTTCATGAACTACCACCACTAGATGAATTTCCATTGTTACATATACCCATCCATGTAAATTTGGTTCTTACCATAAAATTTTTGTTGTGGACCATTATTGTTTCCACAATTCTAACATTAAACTCATTTTTGTCCATATAATTAATGTGCCATTTGAATTTGGAGAGATAAGTGAGAGAAAACAACTTCAATGAAGGGATAGTGAAATTTAAGATCACAATGAGTAGCCATTTATTTGAATTAAGAATAAGGATGGGAAGAAATAAAAATGTGAATGGGGATGAATAATGGTTGCACAACCTCAACTCATTAGATTTCATTATATAAATCTATGGAAATGGGAACTAGACATTTGAGTCACATGTAAGCAACATTATGGAAGCAACAAAATCAAGAAAGAAATTGTGTAGAGTATATCCCATTTCCACATGCTCCCTTCCTATTTACTATCATTATTTACTTCTGAAAGCATAAGCGAAGAGTCAGAAAGCTAAGATTATCCTTACTATTTGTCCTATGAATGAGCTCTAAGATGCCCATGCCCACTGCCTGGACCTCGCTCCAATTTGTATTTCTCATGAATTTGTGGGAAATAATAATGAACTTTGTTAAAAATTGCTCCCCAAACTAAAGAGATGTCTTGGAAAAACCTTATTCAAGTCATCTTAACCCGAGGGTATAAAAATTATGTCGTTATATTATGCACATGTAGCGATGAAATAGATTGATGTGGAAATGTAGTTTTTACTGATAAGAAACCTAAAAATAATATTCAGTAACATCTTTAATGCATCGAAAAAGAGTTCCCAAGGAAAATAAAATTTTGAAAATTGTGATTTTACATGATAGTCCTATTGAGGGAGGGATCCTATAGAATAGAGCCCCTTCAATATTTGTAAGAACTATTGAAATGGATGACTCAAAAAATTTTCCACAAATGTCCTCATACCAATTTTCCATAGCGTGAACTAATCATACAAGTATTAAGTACATGGGTGGGTAGATATATTAGTGAAGTTACTCATTTAGTTGTTACATTGTCAAGAAACAATAGCAATGAAATCATGTAGAGAAGAGGTAAAAGCATTGAAAAATGAAGTTTTAAATCAAATGCATTGTAGATGATGCCCACAACCAATTGTAAAGAACAAAACACAAGAATTGTCTTTATCATGGTGGGTGGCAAAGTATGTTTGGTGCCACCTTGTAGATATTTTGGAGACTTTAATTACACAAAGACATGTTTCAGAATATAAGATCCATTATATTTATCCACATTGTTGATGACTTTTCAATAATAGTGATTTAATTGACAAAGTTGAAGGATATGTTAGGAAGCTAAGAAAATCCTTCCACTATCAATATGGAAAAACCTTAAGATTGCAATTGCATTATGTGAGAACATGGGAATTGCGCATTTTGCCTTTTATTTCGAATGAACTATTGACAATCAAGAGAAGGAATAAGATAATAAGATCACAAAATTTTTAAGACAATGTGTTGTTGCTTTGTATCAACAATTCAACACATAAAAATTCCTCAAATAAATCTTATAATCAACAAGTTCATAGGCTTTATTTTTACTCACCCATATTTTCCAAATTTCGTTCTCATTGGACCTTTGTCTTTGGCTAGTTCTCATGGTCAAATTTCTAAATGTATGCCCTCATAATCTGTTCATGGATGATTCCTCATCATGGATAGCCAATTTTTTTTTTTAAGAGGAAGAGTGGTGGTAGAGAGAGAAATGTGCAAATTGATTAGAGTGACAAAGACATGGGTGTTACAATGTGAAAATGGATACAATCCAACAATATAATAAAACACACCAAAAAAATAGTGGATTTAGGGTTGTCTAATTGTTAGTTGGATCATTGTTTTCGGAGAGACATAAATTATGAGTACAAATCAGAAGGCTAGAAATCATGGACATCAGTGCTAGAAAAACCTACATAGAATATGCTATTTCACCCCTGTTAATTCTAACTTTGATAAGAAATGCAATTTAGATCAAATTTGTCCTTATAATGGCTTAGAGCATGATATTTCTAGCCTCGGATATCCTGGAAATCTCATGTTAATAGGGGACTTTAAAGCTCGAACCTAATGCAACCAAACTATTATTTTAAGCAACTAATCCAACCCTAATCCTCTCTAGTGAGATGAAGACCTTCAATGGGATAGCAAGGACAATAGAATTTCTAAAGATCTAGGTGAAAATATATCTAGTTCGGAGTTAGTCAACCTTTGTAGTGCTCAAGATATTATAATATGAAATGGACTAAAGAAGTGGCCAAATTTGAGTAGGATGACTTGAATTCATGGTCTTGGAAGTAGTGTGGAATATTATTTCATTTATGATATCCTTTTGTACAACAAAATAATAAATTTTGACATCTTAAACAACCATGATCCTAATTCGGATCACATACCTTTAATGATAACCCTTAGTCTTTCCATGCATAATGATCCCATAGACGAAAATTTTCAAACCCAAAACACTTGGTCTGTGATAGAAATAATGCCGATGGGTTTCTAAATGATTTAATGAAGAGTTTGTTTTCTCTTTCTAATAAGGCCAATATATAAGACGTCTGTCATAATTATACTACTTCCCTTTCTTTTACCATCAATAATTTCTCTCTCGAAATTTCTATTAAAAAGAACAACAAAAGAACCAACCCTTGGTATTCTAAAGAATGTAAGCATGTGCATAGATAAATTAAGGAAGCTATTGACAAGTCCCTGAAGAAGACAATATAAATAAATACAAATCACTAATTAAAAGCAAAAAGTCCTACTATATAAATAAAAGACAAGAAAAAGTTTTACACTTATCTAAGACGACTCCTAAGGAATTCTAGAGACAAATTCTAACTTGTAAAACTAAATAAAATATAAATATCTCTTTAGAGGACTGGAACTCATATCTTAAAAAGATATAGGAATCCCCAGATGTTGTGGATTACATTCCATTGCTCCTTACAACTAAGCAATTATTTTCTTTAGAAGACATGGACTTTGGGTTAGGCAATTATCTAATGGAAAAGCTAGAGACATTGAAGGGTACCCAGAAGAAATATTAAAAATCAGAGAAACCATCCTCATCCCCTACATTCATAATCTCTTTAATATAGAAGTCAAGAATGGCTTCCCTGAGCCTTGGTCTCAAATCCTTAAAATTTATATTTTTAAAAGCGTAGTTAAAGATAACCCCCGTAATTATCAGACCATCATGATTAGCCCACTTTTAGCCAATATATACGAAATATTATGGAAAATAATATTAGCATATGGCTAGAAGATGAAGGAAAATGGCCTAAACGCCAGACAGGCTTAATGTAATATTCCCAAATTTTGCTATGGACTTAGTAAGGTCTTTGGCCTAAGTCACCTAGTCATTTTCTCAGGAGGAATTATCTAGGAGGTGGAAATGGCTGATAATTTTCCTATATATTTTGTACTAAGGTTAAAATTGAATATTAATGGGACAAGGTGGGCCACATGGTAAGGAAAAATTCCCAATTCAAATTGCTAAGAAAAATATTAATTTCGGAATTATTTCTCAAACGTTTTCCATGCATCAAATGATCAAATTGTCTAAGGAAAACGTTTGTCCACAAGTTAGTATAAGGTTTGAACAAGGTGTGAATGGGGTCTTGAGGGAATCAAGGAGGTATTATCCTATGTTTGAATAGTCAAAAGGTTTCCTAGGAGAGTTATGGACCAAAAGAAGTTGCAATCCTTTGGATTTGGTTATTTTCTTAAAACAAGAAATAATGGACCTAATTCCTATTTAATCATTCAAATTATGATAATGGAACTAAGTCCTTTTTAATCATTCAAATATCATTATATGAGGGGAGTGTAGCTAGGGTTTTACCCCTAGCTTGTGCAAATGAGCACCTACTAAGGAGAATGGACTCCTTAGTAGCAGTTCAGTAAATGTAAATAATTAAACTAAAACAGAAATTAAATTACTTCTAAAGCATGCATGAAACATAAACAACAAATTTAAATAATGGTTTTGTATTGATATTACCTCCAATGTGAAGGTTTGCTGAAGCCCTTTGCAGTGTCCAAGAGGATGCTCCAAGCTCCAATATGCTCCTTCTCTTTCTCCAATGGTGGGAATGGGCCAAAGGTGGCTCTCAAGGTGAAAGTAGTTCAATGGTGAACTAGGGTTTCGAGAGAGATTTTGGCAGAGTAAGGGTGCTTGTGATTGTGGATCTGGAATAAGGGATCTTCATCACCTATTTATAGTTTTTTGGTGGTGGAGTGCTGACCCATGGTTTTGGGTAACACATGGTTTTGGGCAGCTGTATAGGGTTTTTTTCCTCCTTTTCCTCATTATTTTATATTTTTTATTCCCTTTTTAGTGGATTTTTGCTATTTTTGGAGGAAAAGGGGGTTTTTTAGCCTTTTTGAGGCTATTTTGAGGGTTTTATGGCCTTTTGGAGGCTTTTTAGTGGGATTTTTGGGGTTTTTAAGGGAAATATGGTAGGAAAATGGACAAATGAGCCATATAATGTGGTAGATGAGGTAGTGAACACTTTTTGGGTGTTAACAGATTGCCCCCTGATGTGCGAGGGCAGGAGCTCATCGTATGGCCGATGGACATCATAAGTCATGAATGGTTTTCCTGGGTGTGGAGAGAAGAGAAGAAACAAACTGAAGCCCAGAACAACGATCCCGAACAACTGCAAGAACTAAAAGTACATAACCTCAATAATGGATGAGGAATCATCTGATCATATGGACGAGGCGGGCATACCCATGCTCGTATCAGGATATAACATAACAATAACAATGGGGTCCAAAAAATGGGGACCTGAAATATACATGACCTCAAATACTGACTAAGGAATAATCTCAATATATGGACGAGGCGGGCATACCCATGCTCATATCAAGATACATAAACAGAACTATGAGGCCCGAAAAGGGGGACCTGTAAGATACATGACCACTATGTACATCATAAGAGTCCAGAGGGGACACAAAAACTGGGACATACTGCTGAGCTGATCATGTGGTAACTAAAGAACTGGTGCACTGGAACATCAACAGTGCTACTGAGTGTGGTACCAAAGGGGCTGATGAGCTGCTGGATCAGAGTGACAAGGGGTACACTCACAATGGTACACGGAACTGGAACTGATCTGGAACTGAAACTGGGTACTCAAGGAAGCATGTAACTGGATGGCTTCCAAATACAAACGCCAACGCAGCCCGGACATCCACAGGAACATATAACTGGGTGTTCCGAAGTGACTCACCAATGTGCTAGAGTCGGGGGAAATCCGGGGTCTTCGACTAAAAACTGATGGGATATAATCCTACGCGATCCTCAACGATGCGATCAAGGTGCTGAAGTCGAGCATGTGAGGAACAACCACTCGGAGAGGCAATTATGACTCCTCTCAGAATGATCCGTAGGCACTTACCACAGATGGTGATAAGTCCAAGGCGTAGGGACCTCTGGGCCTATCCTCTGGAATAGAGGAGCTGTCGTCGACAGAGGGAGACCTGCAACTATCAAGGCAATGATGTTTCCTTGACAGAAGCGCGAGGTGGAGAACCGAAATGTGATAGTACTGATGGCAGGACTGACCAAACTGTGGGGGGACAACTGGGCAAGGAGAGTGGGTGGACTCAAACTTCCTTTGTTCAGAGTATGATAATGTGAATGATCTGGCAGCATATGAAACTGATTGAGGGGAAAGGGATCATAGCTGTAATGGATCTGGGAGGATAACTGGGTTGAGGGAGACTCAAGCTGGTATAAAATGGCAGGAGACTGCAGAATACTCTGAACAAAGGCGACCTGATTGGGGGTGCTGCCGAGATGATCGATCATAGTGCCAGGAGGCACAGGAGGGTACTTCTTCATGGGTTAAGGAACTAGAAGAAGTGTGTGTAAAATGATACTGTCGTGTGGATTTTACGAGCCCAGGACAGTTCATGCTCGTGGTTGCTTTCAATTTTAAGGAGTCTGAAAGCGATAAGAAGACTCTGAAATGATGGAATGGTACTGTCGTGTGGATTTTACGAGCCCAGGACAGTTCATGCTCGTGGTTGCTTTCAATTTTAGAGAGTCTGAAAGCAAGTAAGAAGACTCCAGGGGGTTGCTTTTTCGTAGATTTAGTCTCCAATGCCCAAAGAAGCATAAAAGGATGCAATGAAGAACTCTTCTAGCCGGTGTGACTAGAGTATTCCTTTTTCGTAATTAGTCTACCAGGTCCGGAAAAGGGTTAAACTTATACTAGATAGATGCCCTTTCAGGTACTTTAACGAGCATGAAAGGAAGCAAGATTGCTCGGCGATCTTTTCATTCTTTTAGGAGTCAGAAAAGAGCTTAACGAAAACTCCCTAAGTGCCTTTTTCGTAAAGGAATTGTCTGGCCCGAAAAAGGGATAAAATTATACCGAACAAAAGGAATGGCCAGGCAAGGAGGAAGTGTTCAATCAAGGATCAGTAATGATGACCAAGAACGAGGGTAGGGGGGAACACTGGTGGGCCTCCTTGCGGGGTAGATGAAATGGTGGCAAAATAACGAAACATTTGCAGTATGACAGGAGTGAATGGCTCATGTAAAAATGTGGAACAATCCGATAGCGGCCGATGTGGTGCGCAAACTGAGGCAGCAAGGTGTCGGGACACAATGTTGAAATTGCACCAAGTGAGAGCGAGAAATGATCTCAAGCATCATCACGAGCTTGGAAAAATGAATCCGGCGATATAAAGGGTGTCAAAAATGGGTAACGGCCGATGTGGCACATACACCGAGGCGACGAGGGCGTTTTGGAAAAATACCCAAAAAATCGGGGGGGTGAGAGCGAGAAATGATCTCAAGCATCATCACGAGCTCGGAAAAATGAATCCGGCGATATAAAAAGTGTCAAAAACGGGTAATGGCCGATGTAGCACGCACACCGAGGTGACGAGGGCGTTTTGGAAAAATACCCAAAAAATCGGGGGGTGAGAGCGAGAAATGATCTCAAGCATTGTCATGAGCGCGGAAAAATGAATCCGGCAGTGCAAATGGTGCAAAAAATGGAGGTCATAAGGACTCCGGAATGGTCAAATGAAAGAACTAGGTTAAAAAATGGCTACAAATAAAGGTGATCCCACCAAGCGAAGGATGCAGTGGTGGGGAGAAATGATGACCCGTGGGGGAAGAATACTAGGTGTATCAAATCATATCAAATCTACAAGTGACATGTGACCTCAAAAATGGTTGAGATCACGCATGTGAAAAAGTGAGCAGGGTTCATGACTTGCCCCCATGCTATGTGCATGGGGTTTGTGATTATGGATCACATATGTGTGGGTTTGAATAATGGGTTCATTGACGTGCTGAGATAGATGTGATATGGAAGGTTCAAAATGATTGATCATGCCCCCTATCCCAGGGTCGAGGGAAACTATTATGCCCCTTGACTCAGAGGTGTCAAGGTGGTGCTCTATGATGGCGAGGTCTAGACCGGGCACTTCGGTATAGGACTAGGCAAAGACATCACGGAATTCTTTGAAAAGGTTTATGTAGTCCTCAATCTCTTGTTTACTACAGAATGCTCCTAAAGTGATGAGTTGAGGGGCACGTCCTGGGGCAGCGATAACAACTTGGATGACAGGTGAGATGTTGGCCATGTTACCTTCCTCGAAGGCATCAGGAGCAGGAATAGGGTCCTTAAACCAGTCGACCTTCGTGGGGAGGAAGTCTTTGGATTCAACCGCGTATTGGGTAGCGGAGCTAGAGGAGGATTCTTCTGGGATGAAATAGGAACGGTGGTGCATGTCTTCCCAGGGATAATTCGGGGCGGTAAGGGCCTCAAGAATCTCCTCATCGGTACGGAAAATTTGCGTCGTCAAATCGGTTGACGAGGGGGTAGTGGTTGAAGAGATCATATAGATGGTATTAATCTCTCCAGAAGGGGAAGAGGCCGGGGGGTGGATCTCCTCAATGGTGGTTGGGGTCGTCTCAAGATCCAGATTGTTCATCTCATAGAGAGCCGCTCTGTAATCCGGGAGATCGGGACAATGATGGGAGTAATGCCCGTAAACACCGCATATGGCACAGGAGTGGTTAGTGCGTAGGGACTTGTCTTTAGGCTTAGGAGTGGGGTTTAGTTCGACAATCGGGATGTTAGGGTCATCGTCGAGCATCTGCATGTGTTTCTGTAGGGCTGGTAACTGTGGACACTGGTGAGTGGCATGGCCCAACTCGTCAGACAGCGAGCATTTGGGAGGAGCACGAAACACTGGAGGGTTTTTGATTGTCTTGGGAGGTGGGACAGCAGTGTAAGGTTGTGGGCCTCTGCCCCCAGTGGGTTTGGGAGTAGGGGGAGGAGGCGTGGAGGATGAAGGGGTAGAGACACCAGGAGGTGGCTGAGAGGTAGTAGCCATGGATTGCACCGGTTGGAGGATGACATCAGGTGTTGGCGGGCGAATGGGAGGCGAAAGATACCATATAGGTAATCCCAAAGTTAACCCAGGGAGACTAAGGGTAGCCATGACCGGGGCGTTTACTACTCCCGATGGGGGGACTAAGAAGGGGATCGTATGGATCGGTGTAACACCAATGTGGCTAGGTACCAATGGTGGTTTAGGCAACAAGGGTGGTTGAGTATTAGATGGTAGGTTTTCGTGGGACAAGGTACATAAGTCAGACACGTCGGGCGTAGATGACGGCGGAGGAATGGATTGAAAGGTGGAGGTCATCGGCGCGTCTGAGTAAACTCCAGGCCCCGTAGAGGAAACAAACGAGGTGGTGGCACGAGAAACAGGTTGTTCAACCATGGGGAGAACATTTTCAGGTGCCGCGGGAGCACTGGGATCATAGTAGGTGAGCTGGTCAACCTTAACCACGCGTCCCTCATGGGGGAACATCATGGTGCGAAAGACGGAAGAGGCAACCGCCCGCATGGCATACATGTAGCTGCGGCCAAGTAAAAGGTTATAATCCAATTGGGCATTGATTACCTCAATGTCAATGAGTACGGTTTTGCCACCTAACTGGACGGGGACATTGGCTAGGAGGCCTTGGGGCTGAGCCGAACGACCGTCGTAGGCGCGTAATGCAGTGGTGGACTGCTGGAGAGTGGGGGATCCCAAATTCTGCCACACGAATGTAGACATGACGCATGTGGAGGCACCTTCATCGATGATGCATCGATGGATGACAAGATTCCTAACGGAGACAGTAACTTGGAATGCTAAGCTGGAAGGTAGGCGTGGTTCAGACTGGTCTAAATCAAATGCCATCAAATTCGAATCATTTGGGTCAATCCCCCCAATGGCGGAGAGTAAGGTCTTGCGCTGGGAAGGGCAGTTCTTCAAAACTTCTAATGCAGACATGGCTGCGGGAGACTAGGCTAGGTCGTCTACAATGTTGTAGTTTGACGCAGCACGCACATTGGGGTTATTGTTGATACGGCGAAGTGGGAAACGAGGGACTTTGGGAGCGCCATCTAGTGGAGGTGGGGGTATACATAACGCCTGATCAGTGGGATGGGCGTTAGTGGGTTTATCCGTGGGAGGGGCTTCAGAGGTGGAGCCGTATTGGTTTCGACGGGTCTGGAGATTGACGTCAGCAGATGACATCACCAGCAAGTGGTGGGTACCTGAGTCAAACATGGGTTGATCAGGAGCAGCGTAAGTGATCTGTTGTTGTTGGGGCGCGTTGGATTGAGGGGGAGCCAACGGCTGAGTGTTCACTACGCCTTGGGTTGGTAAGGGGTTTTGCAGCACCAAAGGGGGTTGTTGAGGTTGGGGGGGGTTGGGCGGTGCTTGGGGAGCCGCATGCCCTTGGCGATGGGCCTCGTCAACCCAGAGTTGCCGAGCTCGCTCTAAGTGTGGGCAAGCATGTGTGTAATGGCCATAGACCCCGCAAATAGAACAAGGATGGTTTGTTCGCAAATTGGGGTTTTTAGCCTGCTTGGGTGGGCGATCAGGGTTTTGATTAGCGGGGGCCGCGTTGTTGTTGTCGGGGGGATTAGCCGGTTGACCAGCTTGGTCTGCAGGTTGGTTGTTCCCACGATTACGGCCTTTGCTGCGGTTCTGTTGGCCCTGGTTGCGTTGGTTGTTCTGGTTCTGCTGCGGATTTTGTTGGGCGTAAACTTGCCCTTGGGAAGCAGTTGGATTTTGAGGTTGCGCAGGTGCTGGAGCAGGCTGCGGTGGATGATATGCAGGTTGAGGCTGAGCAGGTGCAACAACCGGAGGGGGTTGCTGATATGGATGTGGAGCGGGTTGTGGGTGTGCCGTAGGGGCTGCCTGTGGCGGATAATAAGCGGGTTGGGCTTGTGAAGGCGCAGGAGCTGGGGCAGCCTGCTGATGGTAGTAAGGATGAGGTGCGACTGGGGGAGCATAAGAAGGAGTCGCATAACCGAAGCACTGAGGTGGACATGAGGGTCCATAGTGATGTGTCATGGGAGCATACGAGGTGGTTGCTCCAGACTGTGAGGTAGCCCGCGAAAGGTCGGGGCCAGGGGTAGGACGTGTTATGGAAAATGGTTGAGGATGCGAAGAAACACAGCCAATGATATCGTCCGCAGCGTGGGATGCCCCCGGTGCATCATGCTGGGAGGACTCACCGCGAGGGGCGTCAGGTATAATGGTATAAAGGTAACCCGACTGGGCGTAAATGAGGTCGAACTGTTGGGCCTTAAGGATGGCTTCTTCTTCAGACTGGGGTCTTTCTGATGCCACATCCTTAGCAATAACAGGGAGAAGGGATTTGAGGAACCAATCTAGGAAGATACGGTCGTCTAGTTTAATCTTAAATAAGCTACGGCGTCGACACCACTCATGGATGTGGTCCGTGATATGGGTAGCCGTGTTTTGTCTACAAGATAGGAGGATCTCAACGCCCGTGTCATAGCGGACAAGCAATTGGAAGAACTGCAGGAATGTCGAGGTGAGGGAAGCAAAGGTGGCGTGGGTCCCATGAGGTTGCTCGATATACCACTTGGCTGCAGAGCCAGTGAAGGTGCGTTGTAAGAGACGGAGGCGAACAGAGTCGTCCACTATGGAGTTAGAGGAACACCATAGGTGGAAAGACATGATATGGTTTTGTGGGTCCTCACCGGCCTTGCCCTCGAACTTAGGGATGTCAGAGGGAATCTTGGTAGGCATATGAGGCCACGTAGGGTCGTGTCGAATAGGATCGTTGGTCAATCTGGCCAGGTCAGGTAGGTTGAGGCTAGCCATGAATGGAAAACTGGAAAAAGGATGTGACACAGTAGTGGGTTGGACCAAGTTGGGGCCAGTGCCCCCAAGTGGAGGGACAAGATTTGGGGTGGTGCCCCCAAGTGGGGGAACTGAGGTAGTGGAGGATGGTCCAGCACCACCATGGGTAGTGTGAGCCACTGATGTAGTGGGGATAGGTATTCCCGCCGCGGGAATAGGTACCGTGAGGGGAACGGTAGATGAGGGTCCCATGGAGGGCATACCCAAAACAGGTGTAGTAACTGGTGTAGTGGTGGATGTGCCACCAATGGTCCCTATCACAAACGGAGTGGAAGTCGTGCCAGCCATGGGGCTAGTAGGGGCAGTGTAAATAGGGTTCTCAGACTCTTCATCAGAATCAGAGGTAAAGTAAGGAGCGTCACTGTCTGGTGACGGAGTCCTACGTCGCTGACGAGTGGAGTCAAGTGACAAGGCTCTAGATCTGTGATGAGTGGTATCAACGGATGATGATCAGAATCTATGACGGGTGGTGTCAAGAGAACCGTGTTGTGGGGGCTCGCCCCTGAGGTGCCGAGAATGTCTCGGGGACTCAATGGTGACAGATGGTGTCAAATCTATGTAGGTTGAGGTGAGTATAAAAACAGCTCAAAAAATCCTAATGCAACCGAGTGTGCAGAAGGAGAGCTCAAAAACAAGGCACTCAGGCCAACAACCAACTCAAAACACCCACTGCAACAGCTGTGCTACAATAGGTGGAGTATCAACAAAGATGGTCAGAATACCAACAAGAAGCAGGTTTCCTAGAAATGAAAAATGGTGAACTCACTAGACCAAAGGGAGGTAAAGGAGCATGCAAACACCTAACTAAAAGTATTCTGACTCAACTAAACATATCCTCTGCAAGGTGATGAAATCCAAGTCAGACAGTATGAGTAGAAAAGCCAAGTGGCTATGATATCCCCCCACCGGGAGGGACACCGGGTAGTCAATCCTAGAAGAATGGCAACTAAGATACCCCGTTCATGACACGTCCAGAAAGGTGAATCTGCCGTTTAGTTCGTTGACCGCAATACCCCTATACAGGGATATCCCGCGAACCGCGAAAGGTAGCCCTTCGGTTACTGAATGGAGTGCGGTATTCCACTCAGGCCTCCGGAACCAATCTCCCGACTTCAACCCTCCTAAAGGAGAGGCCCTCTGATAAACTGGTCGTGACCGTGCCAAAAATTACTAGGGGATTTTGGTTCCCTATTTGAACAACAACTATGTCTCAAGTGAAAGTGACCGAGGGGTGTTATTGGAAGCCTATCCCCCCGACCCTACCTAACTACAATGATTCTTTTGTGTTCCCCAAGTGGGGTTAGAATGTTGGTTTAATTAGGTACTTTTTAAGGCTCACTTGAATTATGTGACAGAGTGTGTGCTCGTGAGGTGATGAACCAAAAATAGAAGTGCCACAAGGGGGGCAACTTCCAACTATCAATAATACTGAAATTGAAAATTTCACTTGCAAAATTTTCTGATTTAAAAATACTGAAATTTTAAAAGAAATATGTAAAGGAAACAGAAATTATATTGCAGAAAGGCTGTAAGGAAGTGGGACTGCAGGTAGGACAGAGGGCTGTTCAGATGCAGAAAATATTGCAGCAAAAGGGGCTGGGCTCAAAACAGGAAAAATGCAGAAATCAGACCGCGGGTCTGTGGCAAATCAGAACAGGCCAACCGCGGGTTTGAGGGAAACAAAGGCGGTCAGGTCGCGGCTATTGGGCCAACAGAGGCAGTCGGGATGCAGGAAATAGGGAAAAAGACGCAGTCGGGTCGCGGCAAAAAGGCTAACAGACGCAGTCGGGACGCCGAAAAGGGGCTGAAAGCCGCAGTCAGGATGCGGGAAAATGGCCGACAGGCGCAGTCAGATCGCAGCAAACAGGATGATTAGCCGCGGTCGGATCGCAGGTAACAGACTTGAATCCGCCGGCAGGGCGTCGGAAGCAGTCTGAGAGCCAGGGTCGGGTCGCAGGTAAAGGCCTGAAAGGTGCGGTCGGGACGCGACTGCAGAGAGAACAAACGCGGTATGCGGCGGCCGAAAGGGACAGCCGGAAGGGAAAAAATTTAAAAAACGGAAACCAGAAATTCGAAATCTAGGGGAGTCGCCAAAACTATAGCTAGGGTTTTACCCCTAGCTTGTGCAAATGAGCACCTACTAAGGAGAATGGACTCCATAGTAGCAGTTCAGTAAATGTAAATTATTAGTCTAAAACAGAAATGAAAAAACTACTTTAAACATTTGCATGAAACATAAACAACAAATTTAAATAATGGTTTTGTATTGATATTACCTCCAATGTGAAGGTTTGCTGAAGCCCTTTGCAGTGTCCAAGAGGATGCTCCAAGCTCCAATATGCTCCTTCTCTTTCTCCAATGGTGGGAATGGGCCAAAGGTGGCTCTCAAGGTGAAAGTAGTTCAATGGTGAACTAGGGTTTCGAGAGAGATTTTGGCAGAGTAAGGGTGCTTGTGATTGTGGATCTGGAATAAGGGATCTCCATCACCTATTTATAGTTTTTTGGTGGTGGAGTGCTGACCCATGGTTTTGGGAAACACATGGTTTTGGGCAGCTGTATAGGGTTTTTTCCTCCTTTTCCTCATTATTTTATATTTTTTCTTCCCTTTTTAGGAGTTTTTGCTATTTTTAGAGGAAAAAGGGGGTTTTTTAGCCTTTTTGAGGCTATTTTGATGGTTTTGTGGCCTTTTGGAGGCTTTTTAGTGGGATGTTTTGGGATTTTAAGGGAAATATGGTAGGAAAATGGACAAATGAGCCATATAATGTGGTAGATGAGGTAGTGAGCACTTTTTGGGTGTTAACAGGGAGAAGTGGTCAAGGAGGTTTCGAGTGCATTCATGAATGTCAAGTAGTTAAAGGGTGCATTCATGAAGGTCAAAGTGGTTAGAGGGCGCACTCATGAAGGTAGTGGAGCAATTATGAACCAACAACTTCCCAGCGCATGGTTTTGGGATGCCCATGGTATTAGAGATATACCAATATTAAAAGGAGCAGCAAGGCGCACTAGCAAGGGTTGTTGATGAATTTTTATTGTATTGGAATTTCTTAGGCTTCTCTTTGCTTGGGTGATGCTCCCCTTGCATACCAAGAGGGTGACGGGCCCCTCATTTCCACACTAGTTGTGTATTCAAATAGCCACTCAAGACAAAGGAACTCAACCTTTCTCACTGAGTATATTGCATATTTTTTATGTCAATTATATGTCCTTCCATTTAAAGTGTTTGTGCCTATGTTTTGATGCATTAGTCTTCCTTGCAATCTTGTCAAGAAATACAAGAATAAAGTTGTTGGCTTGATGTTTGGAATTCCATAAACGATGATATTGTTGTAACAACCTGTACATGTTTATTCATACCTTCATATTAGATAAAAATAGTTATGTGTATTACATTCTGTAAATTCTATGTTTCTCTTCTAAACTATTTCATGCCTATACTCAATGTGTTGAATTTTTTACTAGCTTTCATTGTTCAGGTCATATATTGAATTTCAAATAACCAAATTGAGTTTTGTAAGTTGATATAGGTAGGTGATACAATATATAGCCCATCCCCTGCCTCATATCAAAATTTTGTGCTACTTAGGAAGTGTGTAGGTCGAGTTGGAAATCACCTAGTTGAGTTGTCCTGGTTTCCTAGTTTTTCTCCTAGTGATCCTAAAGTTCGAAATCGCCTCCCAAAATGTGATACAAGTATTTCCTACTGCATATATTGACTATAAACAGGTATATATACATCTATTGCAACACTAGAATCCTTTGGGTTTCGCATAATTGCTGGGAACTGACACTACTGGGTCCTTGTGACCACCCAAGGTGTGATGCACCCAAAAAAAGTTCCATTGTTGAATGTATGGAATGAAAAACCTGTCCAGGTGCCATATATGTCAGTAGTTTTTATTTAGACCCCATCCATTTCCTTAGGACATAAATTTGAATCCCCCTAGTGTCATTTGGAACTAGTTGGGAACAAGCAGTTTTTGGCTTGCAAAAGCTAGGAATTGCACCTAGTTTCAAATTCTTCACTTCCTTCCTTGGAGTTGGAGTTGGTATATCTAATTCTAAGATTGGGGATATTAAATTGGTATCAGAGCATGTTCCTATATACCTATGTAACATAATATCTCATATGAAGAATATTTCCAGACATGTCTTGATATGAAGAGGAAGAATCATTTTCTGATTATGAAGAGCAAGCATCTTATTTAGATGATGATGTGATGTATGTTAATGGTGGAATACATGTGGTGAATGAGGATGGAATGTGTCACACTATATACATTGGAGGAAGAAGTATCACTCCACCAAATTTCAAAATCATTGATGGTAGAGTGTACTATGGAGGAAAGCTTCATCAAGTTGATCCTTATAAATGCCTCATAGAATACTAATCTTTGAGGAAGGAGATCATGGAAGAAATACCTTTATGAGGTTACTGCACCTACAAGTTTTGATATATGTTTCCAAATTAGTACCCTTACTTCAACACACATTGAATAATTGTTGCACTTATTGTCGACAATGTATGCAAAGAAGTGGCCAAAAGAGAAGCTTCATTGGATGCATGTGCTTCCTACCTTTTGAGAATTTTTGGATAGTTTTCAAAGAGAGGATCCAAATATATTTATCCTAAGGAAACCAAGGAGGAAGCTACATCAATTCACTTGACGGAGCAAAAGAAAAGTTCCAATCAGCCATCAAAGGAGAAGAGCAACAATCTTCCAAGAGAAGAACCAAGTGGTTCCTCTAGTAAGTGCATTGAGGAGAAATAAGAAAGCATCTTTCTAAGGTGTAAAAGTAAATATGATTTTTGTAGCAGCAATGTTTCCTTACACCAAACCAAAGAATTCCTCATCTCATGTGATGAAACTGACAGCATAGATTTTTCCAATGCTAATGTGGATGTTAAGGATGAATGTGATGATGTGGATGCATGCCACAAGCAATTGGAAATTGCATTGCAATCCTTAGAAAGAATGCATATATCCCTTCCTAATGAAGGATGATCATCAAATGAGCATGATGGAAATCTCATTGAGTAAACTACCAAGGAGACTAAAGAACATTGCAATATATAAGGCCAAGTGACAATCCAAGAGTTTGTTGATAGTGTGGAGATTGAATCCGCTCATGGGCATCCAAGCTTATTTGTTGGTGAGTTTGAGGTCACTACAAAGGATATGGAAGATGGGATTGATGGTGGTGATACATATTTTGGATCATATCCAAAAGAAGAACATAAATCATATTTCCAGTCAGCACTTGAGATCCATAGTGAATCAAGAGACATCCATTCATCAGTTGGTTGTGAAATAGAAAGTTTGGGGGGAAAACATGCCATCATAGTTCCACCACATAAGAAGAATAGGTGATGCAAGGTATGTTTATAATTCTGATTTTTGCATCCCTTTTTTCATCTTGAAATGGCAACCACTTCTAGTGAGAAGGTTAGTATCTTCCATTGTTGATATTGAAAGTTTTAGTATCAAGGAAGCATGTAGTGAGAATGCCAATTTGATAGATGGGGGTCTATATGACTCACAAGAGTTGCATGGGCACACACGGGGAAGCATACATAGTGCTCTTAAGAATAAATTGAGTGACTTATAGAGCCAACTCATAGTCACATAAGAAATTCTACTGCAAGCCTTGTTTTTAAATGATGATAAACTTGTTGAAAATCTTATTGGGAGATTTTAGTTGGAGGAGAGGTCATGTTCTACCTCCTACATTTCTGACAGCCAGTTGCATGTGGCTGATTACATTCATGGGCCAAAGGAAGAACCCCATGTGATGGTGGAGCATGAGGTACATTCTGATTTCCAAGTGCTTGAGGATGCTACAATCAAGAAAAATGAAGATCAAGCACTTGTTCTATTTTAGGAAGATGTTGAACTACCTCTGGGAGACATGGAGTTGATGGTGGTTCACTATCCTTCATCCCACATATCTCTTACAACCTTGACACATTGGGATGAATATTGGGTTAAGGTATTCTTTATCTTGGTTCCACATGAGGAGGAGGAAGCTCCCACCTTCTATCTTGATGATTGGATGGTCAAGCCATGGGGTTTGAAAAGCACACGTGTCCCTTCCCAGTAGCATTAGAGGCATCCACTCTCATTATTTGATTCCTTCATCGTGCATAGTTATGCATGGGAGTTCCACTTGAGCCAGTTGAGTGGAACAATTGAAAGAGAGTTTTACCATTGTACTAGTGCGTAGCTTGCACATAGGGAATCTAAATGATTTCCATTTCGCCCTATCCCATAGGAGTATTTGTTCATCCATGGATTGGGTGGATAGATACATGTGTGAGATGAGTACCCAAGGGGTAAGTTTCTTGCTTGCATCAGTGGAGAGACAATTGACACATCATTCATCTTTTGTGAACAACATGGGTATCTATGGCTGCTACATGATTCCTTCAGTATACATGGAAGTACATGGGAGTGTCACCTGTGTCAGTTGGATAGCAGTGTTGTGAGTCTTGATGCTAGTTTGCATGAGGAGTTCCATACTTTATTTGAGAGTCTCGCAGAGATTTAGTTCAACATTGCGAGTGATGATATTCCAGTGTGTTGATGGGATCTTGGTATCCTACTTGATGATAGATCCTTCCTGGTGATGGTGATGATTGCGAGGATGTAGTTGAGACAAGGGAATTGTGGCATTCCTTGGAATGTCATATTGTCACTTGAGACATGTAGCAATGTTGTCAGACTCAGTGCTATCCTTCACATGGAATATGAGGAGTCTCATACATTGATGGATAGGTTCATTTAGATGATGCACTTGGTTGGGAGTGATGCACTTCCAATATGGTGTTGGGATCCTTGTATTTTCATGATGATAGATCCTTCTATATGACAATGACATGGTATGGGTTGTAGCTGAGACAATGGGATCCATGCATTCCTTGGCATGTTGGATTATATTGGATAGCATGGATGATTATTGGATGGAAATAAAAGAAATGAGATCCTATAATTGCTTGGTTAGAGCTTAGTTGGAGCATCAGTTCGGGTGTTGGATTGAGAGAACGAGCGAATAAACATGTGTATGAGTCTATCTATGTAGAGTAGTGTTCCAGTTTCATGTATGGGAAACCATTTGAGAGATGGAATCACTATTCTCATGCTTGGTGGACTTGGAGTCTTCATGAGGCTCCTTATGTTGACACTTTGATTTGCAGTGGTGGAAGCACCATACACCTTGTATTTCTCAGGCTCATTTGGGACCTGTTGTTGCAGCAACACCCCTCCCCAAAATTTTGTACATGTTGGGGCCCCTCCTGTATTTTTTGTAGAAAGTTTGCTTGAGAAGCCATCCCAGCCGTCAGCTCTGTTTTCAACATAAAATCTTATTTTCCTGATGAACATCTCGCCATCAATCCTTCCATGATTCTCCCCAAAGAGCCAAAGATAACTCAGATTTTTCCCCAACGTTCTGGGATAATTCGGTCTATCTCCCGGACTTCAAAGACAAACGTCCAACCTTTCCGAAAGAAGGACTGAGATGTTCTTTTTCAAAATCTGCAGAAGCCATTAAAGTTTTGTTCCCGAAACGGCGGAAGCTTTCGTTGAAGCCTTCCGCAACCGCGGAAAGGCTCCAGTTTTGCTCCAAAAATTGCGGGATTCATTCACGTTAAATCTCCCGAAAAGGACTTAGATTTTCTTCCGATTAGAAAACTGCGGGAACAAGGGGCTTAGAGAACTTTTTGTTTGAACCCTTCCGCAACGGCGGGGGAATTCAGTGAACCCTTCCGCAACGGCAGGGAATTCAGTGAACCCTTCCGAAACGGCGGGGGAATTCAGTGAACCCTTCCGAAACAGCGGAAGACGCCGTGATATCTCCCCGAAAGTAAACTCAGGTTTTGGCCATAAATAGAGGAAGCCGCTAAAAAATTGCTTCCGAAACAGCGGAATCGTTCATCATTTGCTCCCGAAACGGCGGGACTCATTCGCCTTAGTCTCCCAGAAAGCACTTAGAACTTTTTCCCGAAACGGCGGGGGCAGTTCGTAAAAACGCTCCGAAGCGGCGGAAACAATTGGTGAAACCCCGCCGAAACGGCGAAGCGATTCAAGATCCTGTTCCGAAACAGCGGAAGCCTTCGGGCTACCCTTCCGAAACGACGGAAGCCAATCGCTTAAACCGCCCGGCAAAGGACTCCGAAACGATCCCGGGAAACTGTGCGGAAGAGTATAGGTTTTCCTTCCGAAACGGCGGAAGCCATTCACGAAAGCCTTCCGAAACTAGCGGGAGCCTTCGCCATACCTTCCCGAAAAAATCAACGAGACTTTGAAATTTTGGTTCGCGGAAGCTTTCGCAAAAGTCTTCCGAAAAACATCGGGAGCATTCGCTATATCGTTCCGAAAGGGCGGAAGCTTTGGCGTTACCCGTCCGCTACGCGGCGGTCTCTCGCGGAAGGCTTCGAGTTTCCTTTCCACAATAAGCCCTGAAACGTCGGAAGCTTTCATTGAACCCTTCCGCAACGGCGGATACGATTCGCAAACTGGCCCCGCGAATGACGGTTGCATGAAAACCGAGATCGTTTGACATGACCGCTACGCGCGGCGAATTTAAACCTCGTTTTAACCGCGCCACCTACCGAATTGAATGCTCACACGTGCCTTTTTTTTATATATAATGCGGTTGGAGCTCGAACCAACGCACCACTGTTTTGAATTGGCCAACGACGTGCGACGCCGTGCAAATCGCTCCAGCTCACCTCGCTCGTCCGTGCTCGCGGCCACCTCGCTCAAGCGATCCCCACAGTGCCAGGTAGGATTCTGACTTGGGATTTCGCCATTGGGTTGTCTTTTGTAGGAAAACATTGGGTTTTAGTGGGATTGTGACGGGCAAAACACCCGTCAAGGGCTATGTTTTTCCCGTCAGATACAGTTGAACGGAGTTTTCGCCATACACAATCGTCATAGGCATTCGTTAAAACTTTAACATTTTGTTTCGAGCAGTGATGGTGGGTGTGGGCGGTTAATCTTGTCCCATTTTTTAAAACCTCGGACCGCGCCCCTCGTCTTGGAGAATTTGTCGAAGCCCCATGGGCTTTCCATATCCCCGGCCGTAAACCCGGACTTAAAACCCTGGGCCCTTCCATAAGCCTCAGCCCCTACACGCGAGCCGAAACCCGTGAACGTTTATGCCACGCGAGCCGAAACCTGAAGCCATGGCCGCCCTAGCACTCCCCGTCAGCATAGCCCCGGCGCCGTCACCTTCGCTCGGACTAAAGTATCCCGTAGTGACTCGGCGAGTGGCCGCGCGTGACGATAGCATTCAAAGCCCTCACCGAGTCAACCCGCGTCTCCCCGCCATCGACCTCTCCAATCGCAGCTATAACGAAAACATCTCCTTCCGCAAGGTGGAACCGGAAGCCAATTGCTCCCGCAAACCGCCTATCGGTCCGAAAACCAATGACTTCCGCAACATAGCTTATCCCCTCAGGAGCATTTCAGCCTCGTCTTTTAAAGAGCTTCAAATGTTCAAATTGTGTCTTGTGTTGAAATAATGTTTTGCTTCCTAAATATTTTGCTTCATTGACTTATCTCATTGATATTAAAACGATGTTGCTCTCTGCTAAAACCTTACAGCCTGTTGCTCAAATGATGACTTTGATGTGGATGTTATCAGGAATAAATCAAGATGCCGAAAACCGGTAAGAAGAAGGCGAAGATGACAAAAAAGAAGCCTGCCCCTCCCAAGATTGAAACCTCGCTCCAGGACACCAAGTGCACCACTGGTGTCCCTCCAGAAATCAGATGGGATGACATATACAGAATGATCAGGGACCAAGAGATCCCAGATATGTTGCTGGAGGAGGCACTGATCTATCAAAATATCAGAGCCTCAGGCATAACTAGAGCCGCTACCCGCCCTGAGATATTCCCCTGTGCTGAAGTGATCGGGTGGATACTCCAACATGCAGATGCTGAAGGGAGAGTGATAAATGACAGCAGGAAAGTGGCTATTGCTTCGTTTCAACCCGCATATGTTGCGGTGGCCTACAGATTTCCCCGTGTCCAACAAGCTCTGACTGACGAATGGTTGGGCCAAATGGATAATGTCGAGATGGCCAAGAAGTTATTGAGGGGAGGGAAGCATTTGAAAAAGAAGGGAAATGATGAATATGACGTGCAGAACCTGAGGGCCCCTTTCAGATTGATCGCTTTAATGATGTGCAGAATCTTCGGCATGCCGGATGGCACAGTATACAAGATTCAGTGGGTCCCTATAATTCACTATGTGGCATTTCAGGGGACAGTGTTTGACTAGGCCACTATCCTGTCGGATAGTCTGGCCTCGATGATAGCTGCTGCTAAGCCAGGACTGGCCTTGAAGAAGGCTGAATTCTTCATGTCTTCATACCTGATAGATTGTATCTTGGCCAAGATAGAGTTCCCCAAATTGGGGTGTACATGGGATAGGGCCACCGCCCCGGTCTACATCGCATTCAAGATGTTGTGGGCTCAGAATTACAAGCCCAGCTACAAACTCATCTGTGAGGGGTTCATCATGCCCCTATACGAGAAAATGTTCAAGGAAGAACCAAACTGCCTGTCACAAAATGCTTTGGAAGTCCTTTGGGATTATGGGGACTTTTACTTTTCAGAACAAGGTACCTACCTGAGAATGTTTGGAGGGACTAAGCCCCCATACATATTGCCGCAGTATGCCACAGACTATGTGGTGCTCAAGGAAGCAGTAAGACAACTCTTCTTGGATGGGGTTGGAGCATTCCTCCACAAGCAACACAAGGCTTCCTTTCCCCCTCTACCTTTCTACATCGGCGCTTACAAGTTTTCAGGGGTTGCCTCGGCCAATGAGTTTATTCAAGAGTTGAAGGCCTTCCACTTCGGTGAGGTCATCTTCCACAGGAACGACAGAAAGGGTAAAGTGGCCGAGCATTGCAAGGAGAACTATGCTTACTTCGAATATTCCCACTACCCTGATGCCGAGGAGGAAGCATTCAGAGGTATCTGCAACATGGCTGAGCTACGAATCTGTCGCCAAGGCACTGGAGCAAGCTCTAGTTCAGCCAAGATCCAGGAGACCAGTCAGCAGCAGGAGAAAGAAGCTGAATTTGCCCGAGCTCGAGAGGAGCTCAGATTAAGAGAAGAGGCAAGAGTGCTCCAAGAAGCTGAAAGTGCCAGATTGCAGCGGGAAGTGGAAGAAACCAGGTGGAAGCAAGAAGCTGAAGCAGCAAGATTACAGCAGGAAGCTGAGGTGGCAAGGATGCAAGAAGAAGTGGAGGAGGAAAGCCGGCGCAAAGAAGCTGAACTAGCTGAAGCAGAAAGGAAGGCAGAAGAGGAGAGAAAAGCGGAGGAGGATGCCCAAGCAGGTGGCTCTGGCACCCAAAAGGAAGGAGTAGACCCTGCTCAGGAAGTCCGGACCCCACCCATGGAAGAGGACATAGACATCATAAACCGACCAATTGTCCCGTACACTCCATCAGGAAAGCGTACGGTGTCCAAATGGAATGAGTTTGTATATGATAAGAAAAGAAAAGCGATGGTCCTCCAATCAGAAGAGAGGATTAAAAGTCCCTTCCATGAAGACATTGTTACTCACCGGGAAGTCACCGTCATGCAGAACACGGATCAAGATCCCATTGCTATGGCAACCGCGGTTATAGCAACAGCACAGGCATCATTTGCCAATGTAGGTGTTATAGTTAAAGAAAATATATTGAAAAAGAAGAGAGCACGCACGCTACAACAAAATGTGGCTAATGAGCAAGCCCAAAAGGATCTGGCAGTAAACAAGTATAGTTGCTTGTACGCTGAGCATAAGGAGCTGTCGAACAAGTACAGCCAGCTGGAAAAGGAGAAGGACCAAATGGCACTCCAAATAATGATTGTAGAAGCGGAGAAGAATGGAGTGGAGGAAAAGCCCTCTCAGCTAGAAGCAGACAAGCAAACATTGGCTGAGCGGTTAGAGCAGGCTGAGAGCAAAACGATAGACTTGGCTCCCTTTCATGAGCTGTCCTGCGGCATTCTGAAACAAATAAATGACACGCAGGAGTTGATCACTGACGAGGTTTGCAAACTCAAGGCCATGACAGCCAGATTAAAAGAGGTTAATATGGAAGCCCACAGGCTCAAAGCTAAGAATACCCGTGTCAAGGCAAATGTCATAAATCAGATGGCATGGAGAGAAGGGAGAGGAGGTTTCCCCCCGCATCTTCCTTTTAAGGCCGTGGAAGATTTTAATGAAGATATAGCCTTGTTGGAGTTTGGCCGGAACTCTGCCAATAAGATGATGGCCAGTGTGCAGAGGACAACAGATAGAATCAACAACCTATACCAAAAGCTCAAAGGAGTCCATGACAACTGCACATTGAGTTTCCCTCAGACCCTAGAAGACTTCCCGGAGAAGGAGCAGCGGTTGTCTCAACTGAAAGAAGAACTCGGCGTCCAGATGGAATATGTGAAAAGGATTGATGTCCTGGCCATGGATGATCTCCAGCATTACATCGGTTCATCAACACTTCACAACCATCTGCTGAAGGAAGCGCATCAAGCTGCTGAAGCAGAAGTCCAAGGCATTAAAACAGAGTTCGGGAAGAATGTGACTTCTCAGAAAATCCTGTTTCCTGCTGCAGCAAACGTAATCATAAGGGACACAGGTGTGTGGCACAGCTACATAGAAGAGGAGGACAGGAAAGCTGCAGCAGCAGCAGGAGCATCAGTGGATCCGACAGCCTCTCTCCCAGCAGCCTCTTCCCCAGCAATGACAGAAAAGCCGGCCAGTTCAATTCCCCCTTTCCAATTAGGAGCAGCATCAACAGGGGATTCGAGGGCCTCTGCCCAGGCAGCACCAGTGACAATCAACTTGGGCGACCCTTTGCCAGCAGAAGCTCACGCACAGGAATGAAGAAGCTGAATTCAGTGAGCCACTCTCTTCAGCCAGACACGTGCCCAGCAGGGAACGCTTTGATGTTAGCAAATTTTCTGTTATGTATATTTTGAATATGTAAGGCGTAAGCCGTAGGACAGCTGTCCCTATTTTTGTCAAAATATTTTTTGTAAAGGGAAGTGGCCGTTTTGGTGGTCGATTATAGTGGAAATTCCTGTAAATGACAGGTGGGGAATGCTAGGTGTCAGCCCAGAGGGCAAATTTGTAACTATAAATAGAAGCTAGGAAAGATTAGAAAGGACTTTTTTGCAGGGAATGAAAATTTTGGCAAACGATACGAGCTATCTTGTATCGGGTCTGTAAATTGAATTTTCTAATAGAAGCCACGGGAGATGGACGTTTTGCATGGAATGTTGGATTACTGTATATTGGACTATTCTAATGACTGCAGTTCTGTATTGTGAGATCATTCTTATTATCCGAACTACTTCTTTGTATTAATGATTTTTGCTCCTTACTGTGCATACGAATTTTTCCCATTTTCATGGACAATGAATGCATTTCATATTAAATCAGGAGCTACCTGCTGATGCTTTTATCATTGCTGTAGATTTCTCTTCTAGATCGAATGGCTAACTGTTCTTTCTTCAGGATAATTCGTATGGCTCATTGCTCATGCCTTTAAATTGCTCCTTGCAGGGATCTTTTAGTTTAATTCCAGTTTCGTTGCATCTAGATCTGTTTCTTTATTCTTGTTATGTAGATTAAATAATTTTGCTTTCTTCTGTTCATGAGCAATAGATGCGTTCTTTAAGTTTCATATTTAGAGCTGTTTCCTTATCCTTTAGCTTTCCTCTGTTTTCTTAGCAATAGATGCGTTCCATTTTGAATGAGAAGCTATCTTCCCAAGATCTTCATCTTGCTGTAGCTTTGACCGTGAGAAGTAATAGCTATCTGTTCTTTGTTTACGATATCTGTTACATCTGATTGCTCTCCCCTTAAGCGTGTTCCCCTGCAGGGATAGATAGACGCATTCCCTTTTTAGGCTTAGATCTGTTTTAATTACATTTAGATTAAGTATAATTTAGGCACTTGCATCTCATATAAAAGACACAGAAAACCCAAAAGAAAGGTGGATCGGGCCATAACCGGTAAAATCGGATTTAAAGTCCAAAACCACGGTTGCCGGAACCGCTAACCGGACGGATTCCCCACACCAAACGGGAGATAGTCTAATTGGGACCGTCTCTCGGGGAGAGTCCCTTTCTGATTGATGCTACGATATCCGAGGCATCAACAGGACCCTGGTCTCATTTTGGGACTTAGTTGTTTTAGCTAGGTTAGTGGCAGGATAGTTGGTTGGATGGAGTTACCTCTTGAGAGGATGATTGTGATCAAAGTGGTGCACTACCAGCATGGAGGACCTTCTTAGAGTTCAGTTGGTGTGTTTAGAGACATAGTTATTGTGTACATTTACAATAGTAGTTATGGAATGATTAGGCCATTGGTTGAGAAGTTGCATTATAGAGACATCATTCTTGGTGGACATAGTCAGAAGGTTTCCTATGACCACGAGTTGGCAATATCATGCATTGAGAAACACATGTTTCACTTCCATTCATTTGGTTAGACCCATATATTTTGGTGAGATCCAGTGGTGGTTCACATGGTGGTGATTTGGTTCATCACTAAGGTTAGAGGCGAGAAATTTATGTGCATACTTCATATAGTGATGTATTGATACTTCCTAATTTGCATTGATTGAGGACAAGCAATCTTAGGAGGGGAGGACTAGTAATGTTCCCAAATTTTGCTATGGAATTAGTAAGGTCTTTCTCCTAAGTCACCTAGTCATTTTCTTAGGAGGAATTATCTAGGAGGTGCAAAAGTTTATAATTTGACTATATTTTGTCCTAATGTTAAAATTGAATATTAATGGGACAAGGTGGGCGATATGGAAAGGTAAAATTCCCTCAAATTGGACTGTAGTTTATATTTATATATAAATGAGTCTATATCTACACATTACACATATCATATATAGAATCTAATTTATAGGACGAATAACTCTTTTATTTCCATCCAATAATCTTAATAAATAATGTCACAGGCGAATATTAACTCTTCCAATATTTGCTCCATGGGGTCGACTTACTTATAGACTCCAATGAGATTAATTTTTTTTCGGTTTATTTCGCCATCCTATCCAATGAATGATTAAGATTCAATTTGAATTGATATGGAAAATATTAATTTAGGAATTATTTCTAAAAAATTTGCCATGCATCAAATGATCAAATTATCTAAGGAGAACGTTTGTCCAGAAGTTGGAATAAGGTTTGAACAAGTTGTGAATGGGTTCATGAGGGAACCAAGGAGGTTTTATTCTATGGTTTAATATTCAAAAGGGTTCCTAGGAGAGTTATGGAACAAAAGAAGTTGTAATCCTTTGGATTTGGTCATTTCCTAAAAGAAGGAGTGCATGTGGATACTCCGTTATGATAATGGACCTAACTCCTTTTTAATCATTTGGAGCTCATTAAATGAGGGGATAAGTGGTCAAGGAGGTTGAGGGAACATTCATGAAGGTCAAGTGGTTAGAGGGCACATTCATGAAGGTCAAAGTGGTTAGAGGGTGCACTCATGAAGGTAGTGGAGCAATTATGAACCACCAAGTTCCCAATGCATGGTTTTGGGATGACCATGGTATTGTAGATATATAAATATTAAAAGGAGCAACAAGATGCACTGGGTTTTTGATGAATTTTTATTGTATTGGAGTTGCTTAGTCTTCTCTTTGCTTGGGTGCTGCTTCCCTTGCATACAAAGAGGGCATCAAGCCCCTCATTTCCACACTAGTTGTGTATTAAGATAGCCATTCAGGAGGAAGTAAATCAGCCTTTTTCACTTATTATATTGCATATTTATGATGTCAATTGCAAGTCCTTTCATTTCCAGTTTTTGTGCCTATGTTTTGATGTACTAGTTTTCCTAGCAATCTTGCTAGGAAATACAAGAGTAAAGTTTTTGGCTTGATGCTTAGCATTCCATGAGCAATGATATTGTTGTAATAGTCTATACATGTTTATGCATACCTTCATATAAGATAATACGAATGATGTGTACTAGATTCTACAAATTCTATGTTTCTCTTCTAAATTATTTCATGCATATGCGCAATGTGTTGAATTTTTTACTACCTTTCACTGTTCAGGTCATATCTTGTGTTTCATAGCACCAAATAGAGTTTCGTAAGTTGTTGTAGGTAGGTGGGACATTATGGATCCCAATCCCAATATTATATTGGAATTTCATTGGGATTAGGTAGTGTTTGGGTTGAGTCGGAAATGACTTAGTTGAATTGTCCTGTTTTCCTAGTTTTTCTCCTAGTGATCCTGAAGTGAAAAATCACATCCCAAAGTATGATACAAGTATTTAATACTATAAATATTAACTGTAAGTAGGTATATATACATCCATTGCAGCACTAGAATCCACTTGGTTGCAAATAATTCCTGGGAACTGATACTACCGAGTCCTTGTTACCACCCTAGGTGTGATGCACCTAGAAAATGTGCCACTGTCGAATGTATAGACCGAAACCCATTTCCAAGTGCCATAGATGTCAGTAGGTGTGTTGCAGACCTCATCCCTTTCCTCAAAACATAATTTCTAACCCCCCTCCTGAATTCCATTTGGAACTAGTTAGGAATAGGTAGTTTTGGGCTTGCAAAAGCTAAGAATTGCACCTAGTTTCAAATTCTTCACTTCTTGCCTTGGAGTTTGAGTTGGTATATCTGATTTTCAGATTGGGGATATTACACCTAAGAAGGAATCACTCAACCATGGACCACCTCATTATGCTTAGGATCATTGCAAAGGAGTGTCGTAATAATAAATCCAACATTTTTCATTATTTCGTCGATGATGAGAAAAGCTTTCGATATAGTTCCTATAAAGAACATGTTATCACTCCAAGAGTCCTTCTAGGTTGTGACTCGAAAAAACCTGATAACTTAACTAATATATTAATGATTCACTCAAATGGATCAAGTCAGATGACTAAATCAAACCTTACTCACTCAAGACATGCATAAACACAACCATATTGACAAGGTTTTTAACTATCATTGTTCAGAGAGTTGTAAATAAATGAATGTACAAAGAACTCTTAATTTACTAGCAGAAACCTACACACAAAGTATATATGAATGGACAGATAAACCAAGTAAAGTACTTACAGATTCTATTTTATGGATGTATTGACAAGTTGATAGTTATCAAACATCAGACAAACAGAATTAACATGAATTTGACATTCGAGTGCAAGTATAGAATAGACAAGAAGATGAAAATTTGAACAAGTAATGGCAAAAGAAGCTTGCATTACTGATCTGAAAATGAGAAGCTTGAGCTTACAATATGTAAAAAAGTCTCTAAAGTTGAACCCTTGTTCTTCAGAATTTACAGGCTTTATAGCCTTTACAAAACAGTTCTAGATCCTATAAAACTGGATCAAATATGCCAAAAATAGATAGTCAAAATAGATTCATGAAAAATAGGATATGATCCTATTTAAGGGGGAAACCACCATCTTGCTAGTATTCATATATTCGAAATATATAGAAGGCCTTCAAAGGCTGATGAATAAGGTCGAAAATCCTTCTTGACAGAAAAGCAATTTCTGAAACTGTCTGCCACAAAAATTGGGCTAGACTATTGAAAAAATGGGGCTTAGAGATGGGTTCAGTTCTCCACATCTATGACACCTATGTGTAAACCAAAAGATTTTATTGTTATTTGACATGTTAGACACAAAATCCTCCGACCGTTTCTCAAAATGATCCTCCAGTCGCTCAGGATCATCATTTGAAAATGATGACTAAGCACAGTAGAAATGCCATATTTCTGAAAATGCATCCTCATCTTGCAGGGGACTTTTGACTACCTTCCTAAGCTCCAAATACAAATCTTAAAGTTCCATTGGAAATATTAGGATGTCTAGTTGTCAATCGACTATTTGAGGGTGTAAAATGGCATCTCCACGGCTGAGAAAATTGATTTTTCCCAAGGCAGTTTATCATTTGAAAAACCTGCGATTTCGGTGGCTTAGAGCGTCCTGAAATTGCGGTCTTTAGCTGCCAAAAGTGAATGCTTTCGGTGGCTTACAAAACTTTTAAAACATACTCCTTAGCCACCGAAACCTGTTTTTTGAGATTTTAACAAATGAAGTGCTGACTCAAAAGCTCTTATAAAATATAAGACCAAAGCTCTTCTAAAAGACTCTTAAAAAATTTAATAATGCTTCATCTAATGACTTTCCTATCTCCTAATGAAAATAAATTGAAAAATTTATTTGAGGAGATAACATCTGGATCCTACTCAGGGATGAAAACCTCCCTGTGAGTTTTCAAGAACCACAGATCTGACGCCTTTCCAGGACAAACAAAATACAAAACCTAGTCTAGTGTTCCATTGGGCATGGAGTCAGTAGTAGAATATTCTTCTGAACACCTTTCAAGAGATTCCTTTACAACTGATCCCCTGCAAACCTGTAGCATGCCTGTAGCCTGCCTGTAGTCTGCCTATAGCCTGCCCTGCTTATTCAACAACCAATAACTGGAAAAGTCTACTTGCTCATATAAAGAGCTTATTCTCTTGCCTACTCCTAATTCTAATCAGTAGAGGCATACTGATCAAGTAAAATCATGCTTCTAATGAAGCCATGTCAGAAACTGATTTGCTGACAAAATTCTTGATCTTGACCCCAAAAATAAAGGAATGTACATCAAACAAGAAAGTGGTTTGAAAAGAGGACAGAACTGTCCTTCGTCTGACAAAAATATTTTGACATTTATGTTGCTCATAGACTTCAAATAATCAGTAATAGAGTCATCAAAATCACAAAGAAATACCTCTCTAGACAGTTGTTCCTATTGAAGACTGAAATACTGCTACTGATTGCTTTCACTGATCTGAATTCTAAATATGGACTGCTCAACCTCTGTCAGAGAAACATGCATGATGAAATGTTGATCTAGATCTTTCTGTTCATCATCTTCCTCTTCATGTCTGCTGCAATTTCCCTTTCTCTGCAAATAAAAAAACTGAGGGTTGCCCTTACTATTTGCTGCATATTCAACGCTGTCACATACTAATGTAAAAGCATTCTCATCATCTTTCGGGTTTCCAAAGGGGACAAACTGATCTTCTTGACACCCTAAGTCAGCAGATGCATTTGGTACAATGTCAAAAGCATCTATACTATGGTTAACATTCTGAAGATCATTAATATCTTGATCACAATGAGAGGTGTCCCCTATTGCAGCATACTCTTCATAGCTATCATTAACCACAGCATGCATACGTCTCTGATCATCTCTTTGCTGAAAAGTAGAACTAAAAGAAATTCCAGAAGTGGACAAATCTTCCCAAAACTTAAAATCTTCTTCTTCATCACTATATATTTCAAATATGGGAACATCATGATAAAATTCTAGTGACCGAGATGAATATTTTTGCATAGAGTTATCAGCAATAGGGATTTCAAACAAATCTAAAAAAATGTCACCTTCTTCCTCATCATTATCAGCCTTTCCATCAAAATTTAAAATGAAAGGTACATAAGGAGAAAAACAATTTTCTTGCTGTTCTTCTTTGTTACTGGATGATCTCTGTAAATTTATCTCCTCATGTCTGCTGTTGTTTCCCCTGGTCTATAAATCTAAAAATTGTGGATTACTCTTATTGATTTCTATTGGCTTTTGACCAACAGAAAACTGATCCTCATGGTTCATAATTAAAGAGACTAACTCTTCAGATTTATGAAAATCAGAAATAATAGTGTTCGGAGAACCTTCAGCTTCTTCATTACTCCTTTCTATTTTATGTTTATGGGAAAGTACATCATCATGAAGATCATAAGAGGGATGAGGGAGATATTCTTCTCTATTTACATTTTCAACCTGAGAATGGAACTTATATTCTTCACAGCAATTATCAAATGCAAACTCATCTGAATAGTACCTTTTACAATGCCTAGTGAATACTATGTGAAAATCCTTCAAGGACAAAATACTGGAAGGAGGTAAAGAGAAATACCACTTACGTGCATCACCATACAATGAATACATGAAAATATTCATACGAACAACTTTAGGCTGCAGATCTAGTAGATCCATGCATTCATGAAACTTGAGGAGGTGTTCTGTAGGATTGTCTTCTTTCTCCTCTTTGAAGATAGGCATAAAATCTCCCCATTCTGATATATTAGGTACTGGATGTGGGAAACCAGGAACTAAAGAGAAGTCAAGAGGTGCAAACCTCTGAGCCAAAAGAATAGCAAATGCTTTTAACATCTGAATATTGTGGAGTCGCCACTGAATCCGTCCTTCATGGAGTCGCCAGATAGATGATCACAACCAAAGTAATGTCTAGGCTTTGTCTATCATCAAAGCTGGATCTATGTCATTCTCTTAGGGAAGCTGAGCTTCAATCTCCTCTCCCCGGCAACGGCACCAGTTTGTTATCACTCCAGGAGTCCTTCTAGGTTGTGACTCAAAGAAGTGTGGTAACGTAACTAATATCTTAATGATTCACTCAAATGGATCAGGTCAGATAACTAAATAAAACCTTACTCACTCAAGACATGCATAAACACAACTAGATTGACAAGGCTTTTAACTATCACTGTTCAGAGAGTTGTAAATAAATGAATGTACGAAGAACTCTTAATTTACTAGTAGAAACCTACACACAAAGTATATATGAATGGCCAGATAAACCAAGTAAAGTATTTGCAAATTCTAGTTTATGTATGTCTTGACATGTTGACAATTATCAAACATCAGACAAATAGAATTAACATGAATTTGACATTCAGGTGCAAGTATAGAATAGACAATAAGATGAAAATCTAAACAAGTAATAGCAAAAGAAGCTTGTATTACTGATCTAAAAATGAGAAGCTTGAGCTTACAATATGTGAAAAAGTCTCTAAAGTTGAACCCTTGAGCTTTATAGCCTTTACAAAACAGTTCCAGATCCTATAAAACTGGATCAAATATGCCAAAAATAGATAGTCAAAACAAATTCATGAAAAATAGGATAGGATCCTATTTAAGGGGACAAACACCATCTTGCTAGTCTTCATATCTTCGACACCTATAACAGGCCTTCAAAGGCTGATGAATATGGTCGAAAATCCTTCTTGACAGAAAAGTAATTTCTGAAACTGTTTGCCATAAACATTGGGCCAGACTGCTGAAAACTGGGGCTCAGAGATGGATTCGGTTCTCTGCATATGTGACACCTGTGTATAAACCGAAAGAGGTTATTATTATTTGACATGTTAGGAAAAACATCGTTCGATCGTTTCTCAAAATGATCCTCCAGTCGCTCAGGATCATCATTTGAAAATGATGACTAAGCACAGTAGAAACGCCATATTTTTGAAAATGCAGTCTCATCTTGCAGGGGACTTTTGACTACCTTCCTGAGCTCCAAATGAAGATTTGAAAGTACCATTTGAAAGCTTAGGATGTCTAGTTATCAATCGACTATTTGAGCGTGTAAAACGACCTGTCCACGGCTGAGAAAATTGAGTTTTCCCAAGGACGTTTATCATTTGAAAAACCTGCGATTTCAATGGCTTAGAGCGTCCTGAAATTGCAGTCTTTAGCTACCGAAAGTGAATGCTTTTGGTGGCTTACAGAACTTTTAAAACATACTCCTTAGCCACCGAAACCTATCTTTTGAGATTTTTACAAATGAAGTGCTGACTCAAACGCTCTTATAAAATATAAGTCCAAAGCTCTTCTAAAAGACTCTTAAAAAATGTAATAATGCTTCATCTAATGACTTTTCTATCTCCTAATGAAAATAAATTCAAAAATTTATTTGAGGAGATAACAGAACCTATGGAATAAATTAGAAGAGTTAAATCCTCCTTTAAAGTTGAGGGCTGCGACTACAAGGTTATACGAGAACATCATTTCTAAATTGAAAAGCATTGAGGGATGGTCATAGGATATTAATTGTTCGAGTTAGGGTATTTTTTAAGGATTCTAATATTATACTTAAGTATAGTATTCTAGGAAATTGTTTTGAATTGAAAAAAACATATATATAGTTAGGTAGGTGAATATTAAATATGAAACATACAATTTACTATTGAAACTTGTAAATTTTGGCAAATATTATGATAGAAAAACATATTTTATGTAAATATAGGTGATATTAGAGACTAAAAATGACCAAATAGAGAATTTAGTTTTTGAAAAAAACCCCCCAAAAATAGTCAATTGGTGAAATTTCGCCCCTAAAAATTACCCTGGTTGGATTTAACCAAGGGTTCCCCCTCTCCCCTACCCTTTTCAACATTTACATTGATAAGCTATAATCTTTTTTAGAATAAGCAGGTTGTGTTGACATGACCTTAGTAGGAATATTCATCATGCTTCTTCTTTATGCTGATGATATCGTTCTTATGTCAAGGTGCCCCTACGATGTTGAGAAGCAATTAATAATGATCAAGGATTTTTTCTCCAATATGGGCATGACCGTTAACACTAACAAAACAAAAGTCATGATTATCAAATCCAATAGGAGTAATTACCACAATTTTGTATATGGCAATATAAACTTGGAGGAACTAACTTCTTATAAATATCTAGGAATTGACTTCCATTGCAAGCTCAATTGAAATTTTAGTAACGACAATAGGATTAATGGAGGGTGGAATGCCTACATCAGTCTTGAAAACAACTGTAAATTAGCAAACCGTTTGATGTGGGATTGAATAAATTCCTCTTTACAGTGCTTGTCACTCCCATTATCTTATATGGATGTGAATCCTGGGGATGCAGTATTTCCAAATAATCATGGAGAAGAATTGAGCAAATCCAAATGCGGTTTATTACTTATAATCTTAAAATTAAGAGCAATATGCCTTGCCATATTCTCCTCTTAGAAGCAAGGCTCTCCCCCATTGAATGAATGGCTATTATTAGATATCTAATGTACAAGCACAAATTAAACAATATAGGAGACCATCGAGTTCCTAAAATTTATCTTAACTCCAGTTAAAACCACCTACACCTCGGGCAGGGCTGGCTTAAAAATGCCACAATTTGGTTAAATTATTGGGGGATTGACAAAACTACAACTTTGCAAAATATCGATAACATTACAAATACTACGACGACCTTCAAAGAGAAACTTGGTGCAAGGAATATTTAGAGGTTAAAAGAACATTACTATATTATAAAAAGATCATTAACCCTAATTTTAAGGATCAAAATTATCTTTCTATCTTAATGAGCTCAAAGAAAAGAAATAATATTGCCAATATTAGAACTAATTATCATGAGTTTCATAGTAAAATTGGGTATTGGGAAAACCTTAAAAAGTTGTGGGCCCATCCTTGTATGTCTATGAGCATTGAAGATGAAAATCACTCTCTTATAATGCCTTCTACACCCACATTAGATCGCAGTTCCATAATCTTTGATTTCTAACCTTCTATCTCCTCAAAACTATGGTTGGTCTAGTTCCATAATCTTTGATTTCTAACCTTCTATCTCCTCAAAACTATGGTTGGTCTTTATGATTTGTGAGTAGATCAAATTTGATCTCACTGGATAATCACAACCCGCTTTGTAGTCATTTCCAAAAACATGGGACACAATCATATGAACATTGTGTTGAGGTATGTGTGAGTTTTGAAATGGATTTGAAAATAGTAGAGGGTTCTTTTACCTCTCGAGTGGTTCAATAAAGTATAAGGTACTTCAAAATTCTTTTATAGTACCATGGTACTCCCCCTAGGAATGAAGGGTACCCATTATCAAACAAAATTCAGAAGACTCCGTTTGAAAAACTGTAGTCTCACGCTATGGCCGACTTCATTAATGTAGTAAACTATGTTTGAAATCTCAGCTTCAACTGTCGTCTCAGGCTAGGGGCGACTTTATTAATGTACTAAACTATGTTTGAAATCTCAGCTAAAAAATGATACAAATAAAATCGGATCCACTGTATAAACTGCAGACAGCAGCAGACTTAGTGGAATGCTTAACAGATCTCTGAATACAAATGTTCCCAGCTCTGAACTGATCACAATATTCCAGTCCTGTGTCCTGGCCGCCGCCTCATAGGATTTACAGCACATTTCTTTCAACGATGCCATTCATTCTATCACTAGGAAAGTTCCCGGTGCTGAAGAGTTCAGCTGGGCTCCCTCTCACAGAACATTTTCAAACACAAAATTCACGAGTCAATTGACCGCAGAGAATTGAATATGAGATGGCCCTGTAGGTTTCTCTAATGACCTGTGTGAATACATCTGGTGCGTCCAGAGACATACTACACCAGACTACATTTTCTTTCTCCGCGTACACATACTGCGTCCATATTTCCACGTTATTTTAAAATAAATTGAAGATAATCCAAAGCTTCTACCTGCTCGTGTTGGACTGAAGGGAGGGCCTCCTGTGACATAGCTTTCTTTTTCACAGTAGGTGAAATGGGGCGCTTCATTGAGCGAAGGCGCCGCGAATACAATCCAAAGCTTCCACCTGCTCGTGTTGGACTGAAGGGAGGGCCTCCTGTGACATAGCTGTTCTTCATTACAACATATGGGCTCAAGTTGCATATCATTACAGTATAAACAATTTATATTTCAAATATCAGCCGTAATGATAGATATTACAACTGTAAAGAATAACTTTTAAAATATATAAAAAATTATATATATATTTTTAAATGACTAAAATTAATAATTATGTCTTTATCAGCAAGAGCATACTGTTGTGAATACTTTTCAATTAACAAATAATTTAATATGAAATAAGTTTGTTCATTTATCTCGTGTTTTTATTATCAAATTTAAATTTATCATATATCTAATTTCTCAATAACATAACCCTATTCTCTTATGGAAGGCGTATAAGGTTTTTAAATTACTAGTCCTAATTGTGTTATAATAATTAACAAGTGAGTTATCCACTTTTAATGAGAGTTTATGAGGTGGCAGTGTTCATATGTTATAGTTAAGTTAATAAGTGGTTTTGAAATTTAAAAACTATTACATTATTATTAAATTGTTTTAAAATTTAAAACATTATTATTAAATTGTTTTAAAATTTAAAAATTATTTTTAAAGAAAAAATGTTATCTCATAAAAAAATATAACAAAATAATTAATATTAGTTTATTTTAATATTATTTTTATGTTTATCTTTTTTTTTCAACCGAAAAAAAACGTATTATTGCTATTCCTTGAATCAAATAGTACAAAGATTTTCACCTTTTTTACAAAAAAGGTATATTCAACAATACATGAGAGTAGTCCCACACACCGCCACCTATCAACATCATATAATTGTCCATGCTAGACTATATACATCAAAAAAGACAATGACCTTACAAAAAGTATGCTGTTCCACAACAAAAAACCTTGCCTTAAGCTTTCTAAAAGAAAAAGACTTCACCACTTTCCAGCATGCTGGAATCCATCCATTCTAAAAGAAAAAGACTTCTATGTTTATCTTTATATATATATATATATAAATAAAAAATTTAAAAATTCAACAAATTAATTCAATAAAATACTAGAACTTCCAACTAATTTATAAAAATTAAAATTAAAATTAAATCAATTTATAATTAGTTTGTGTATGTGATAAAAACAATGAATATGTTATTTTAATGAGATACTTTTTGAAAGTCCCTATCCATTATTTTACTTTTCACATAATCTCATAGAAAAAATCATTGTAATTTAAAAATGATTATTTTATATTTACTTTTTATTCAAGATCTACTTTTAAATTTATAAATACATCTCTTTTTTTTAAATAATTTTTTTGAAAATATCTAAAACTTCCAACACAAATAATGTGAACCTACCTAGTATAATTTTGCAAATATTCAAACATAGATTAAACTCTTTCAAATTAAAAAAATTAAAATAACATATAATAAAAGAAAATGTCAATGTAATAATAATATAAATAATTTATCTAAGTTACATGTTGTTTAACATTTAAGTGTAACTACCTTGCCTCAAATGAACAAAACACTTAAATAATGGCTCAACAAGAGCAATATGTCACTTACAAGAATTGAACCTGGGTGGGGAGGGTGACAAACATTCCTCCCAACCACCCAGGCTACAACCAATGGACTACTTTGTATTATTTTGTTACTAGACAAACACTCTAAAGTCTCATATTTACTTTTTACATTGTATTAAAAGTAAAAAGTAAAGTCTCTAGTTTAAGTCTCATATTTACTTTTTACTTTGTATTATTCTTTTTTGTTTATGGCCTGCATAATATTTACCACATAATCCTAAGCTCTAAAGTCTCTAGTTTAAGTCTCATATTTACTTTTTACTTTGTATGATTCTCTTTTGTCTATGGCCGACATAATATTTATTACTTTTTACTTTGTATTATTCTTTTTTGTTTACTTTGTATTATTTTGTTACTCGGCAAACACTCGACTAACAAGATCTTGCCTCTCGGCCCAATCATTATAACCAAAAAAATTACACTTAAAAAAATTTTATACTTCAAAATTTGAGATTTTAATTAACATTCATATTCAACACCAATCATAAAAGTTGATACAAAAATCATAATTAAAAAGAGACTTCTCTTGATGCTTATTTTTTACAAAATCACAAATTCACTAAACAAAATCTTTATGAGCCGTGATCTTGACATTAAACATACAATTTACTTTTCTCAATATTAATGTGATTATAATTTAAAACACTCTATTTGAATGAAACAACTTTTTAACTCTGTGAACAATTGTTATTAGAATAATACAAATCACTCCATTTCAATGATCAAACTAACTTTATATGTATAATTTTAAGAAAAAATTTACCACATTAACATACAAATTAAATGATTAAGTGGCACAACTATTACAATGTAAAGTTACCAAGTTAACATAGAAATTCGATTGTTAAGTTGTTGCACAACTATTACACTGTAAGGTTGTCATTGAAATTATTTGTATGTCCTTCCTGGTACATATATGAATCATTGACTAGTTAGTGGAAGATTAATGCTAAAAAGATTGAAAATAAGAAATGAGTAGAAAGATAAAGTTTAATCTTAACTATTTATGGAGAATAATTAAAGAGGAAATATAATATAGAAGATGCTAAACTTTATGGAGATTTAACTATCAAATTCATTCATAATAGTAGAGTTGGAAGGAAATAATTATTTGAGTTGTGGTTGAGATTGAGATTCAAAAGTATAGTAAGAGTACTATTACTAGAGGTTGTGGTTATAGCCATGGCTATGCATATTGGTCTTGGTCATAGGTCACACTTTAAATTTAAGTTATGAAATGAAGAATGAAAGTAAGAAGCTATCTAAGTTTAGAGTATGACCTAAGATCAATATGCATAGCCATGGATCTCACCACAACCTCTAGTAATAATACTTCAATTATATTTGTGAATCTCAATCTTAACCAACTATTTCCTTCTAACTCTACTATTAAGAATGAGTTTGAAAATGACCTCTTCATAAAACTTAATATCTACTATATTATATATTTTCTTTTATAAAGTTAGAATTAAAGCTTATCCCTTTACTAGTTTTTTACTTTATAGACATAGTGTTATATATGTGTGGGGTATTTTAAGATGCTCTTATTTTACACACACATATGTTAGAATGGATAGGTTGGTTAGGTTTTCTTTTCATTTTTAAATTAATGTATTTTAGTGTTATTCTATTTATTGTATATATGTTTTGTTCATTTTTCATTATATATTTTTATGAATAGTGTATAATCATTATTTTCTCTTAATCTTTTATTTTTAATCTAAAAATTTAGAAAAAATATATTTCATTTTACATTTTTAATAAATAATTTACTTAATTTACACATGTGAATAAAATATTAAAAATATTTGATTATTTATAAAAATATAACTCTATAACTCTAAAGAGTTACATCAATATATAATTTAATTTAATTTAATTTGAAATTAAAACTAGCTCTTCAAATTTCAACACTATTTTTTTATATTATAATAATTAATTTTACATTTAACTATAAATATTTATTTTATTTTCATTTTCTAAAATTAAAATTAATGATTAATATTTGTTCATTAAAAAAATTATCTTACTTCTTGCAATAAAAAATAAAAAAAATAATAGACATACATGCACTAAGTTTTTGGTATTGAAATTTAATAGCTAATCTTATAGTATCTTTACTTTGGAAATTGTTCTTTGACATTCAAAGAGTGTATCATAAGTCATTAAAGATTGATATAGTTATTATTAAATTTATAAAAATTGTAGTATTTAATATATCTTTTATTATTATATGAATTTTAATCTAGATTTTTTCAACTTCAGTTCATCTATTTTTTCCAATCTGGATTTTTTAACTTGAGTTTATCTATTATTTTTCCTATATATATAAATGATTATTTCAATTAAACTAAAAACACCTTTTTTGATAATTACTAGCATAGTCATTTAACTTGTGGTCAGTAAACAACGATATGTTATAAGTTAAATGTAGTGAACAAATTATTTGTTATTTGTTCGCTATACTTAATTATATCCATATATATTATTATCAATTTTCATATTAAAATAATGCTTTTAACAATATATTACAACCAATTTTTTTTACGGGATTTCTTTGCCAGAATTTTAAAAAGCATTTAACTTAGCTAAATTTCTTCTTTTTCCTATATATATGAATGATTGTTTCAGTTAAACAAAGAACACCTTCTTTGATAATTAATAGCATAGTCATTTAACTTATGGTCAATAAAGAGAAATATATTATAAGTTAAATGTAGTGAACAAATTATATGTTATTTGTTCTCTATACTTAATTATATATATATTATTATCAATTTTCATATTAAAATAATGCCTTTAACAATATACTATCAACCAACTCTTTCCATGGGTTTTCATTGCCAGAATTTTAAAAAGCAAGCACGTAACTTCGTTGAATGAAATTAGTGAAAGACTAGTTAACAAGAGCTGAAATCAAAATTCCATTGAAATATCACTTCGTATATTTTTTTTGAAAAAATTAACTGTAGTTAATAACAAAGGTAGAATGGTCTTTGATACCATATTTGATGATAATGTCTATCGATCGATTACACCAGAGAAATTACAAATATGGTTTGTTATCAATCAAGCCATAGAAACTTCTACAAATGAAGTTGAGTTTTAATTAGATATTTACAATCAGCATTACATTTATTTAATGGACCACGGTGTAGCTACAGTATTAAATTGACCAAATTGAAGGTCAGCGGCGGCGGCCCGTCTAGCTGTAACATCTTTCCAATTTGACCCCTATTATTAATATTTTTGCAAATGAATATGTAAATTATGTAAATGGCCAAAGCCCCACCAGAAAACCTTTTAAGTAGGTTATTTATTTTCCTAGGTTATATCATTAGATGGAAGACTAAGGTATGATGCAACTTAACGATGAGGCATGAATCCACTAGGGGAGAGACTAATGATTGGAATACCATAAGAACTATGTTAGAAATGAAGAGTGTCATATTGGCACCTTAAACATAAAGGGGAGAGGTTAAAGTCTAATAAAGCCCTAAGAAAACCAACTCATGATGACTAAGGGTCATCACGGGTACCAACTAATCATATTCCTCTTAAATCTAACGTCACACAAGTATTGGTAAATATGAACATATTTCTAACGTTATTTATTACAATACATTGATTCTTCCATGTAAAAGATGAATACTCGCCCTTCAACCCTTAGAAGGTTAATGACTAAATATATGGGAACAAGTTAGTACTATAATCCTTCCTATTGAAATATCTTGGGGTACAAGAATGTTATCATCATGAGGACAATGTTATACGCATCTAGGCTTTCATTGCCTAGAAAATTTATAACATCTATATATAAGATTACACATATATAGATATAGATATAATGTATGGTATACATTTTTATGATTATTAATATACATTTAAATGAGCCTGTTATTAGAAAACAATATAAATATATCCATTTGTGTTTTCTTCATTTATTTCTGTACGAAGAGTGGTCGCCGCAGGGTTTAAATATCGCTGCGTTTCTTCATGGTAATGATATGGAGAGTGGTAGCGTAGGGTTTAAAGACCTCTACTTACTACCCTAATTTATGAAATCTGCACAATCATAACTCAATTGTGATAGGATTGGGCGATCGCTCTCATGGAAGAGAATCGACCCGCAATAAGTTTTAGCTAACTTGTGTTAACATTGTGTTTGGGTAGTAATTTAATTATCCTCTTGGACATAGACCCTTGGAGTTAGTGTTTTTATACCTCAGTATGATCACTTTTGCGTCAGCCACTAAGGACCTCTCAGAAGTTTACCTATATAGCTAGAAAGCTCTATCTCAAATTATATCGATCAACATTTTTCCTCCTGTAAGGGTTTATTTAATAAATTAAAGCTAGTTTATATGTATGAAATATTATAAACAAAGGTAGACTCTTTTTCAAAACCAAGTTTCCAATCGGAGGTGAGTTTCTAGAATAAACAATTTGACACATAAAAGAATTGATTATGGGACAGCCTTATGTGAGTTGTTAGAATAAATAATTAAAAGAATTTAAAATAAATATCTTTTAAAGGTTTATACTTCATTACTTTGTGTAGTGAAAAGAACCGTCTAATTTTCTTATTATTATAAAGACTTGCTTCTTATCTATCTTAGTCTTATGATAGTTTGAACCAAGGGTAACATATATCAAGGTTAAAAGATATTAACATATTCAATTAAGATATGAATATTTATACTTGTGTCTTAACAAGAATAATTATATATATCATTTGAAAATGATAAGATGGACATTGAGGAATATAAAAATGAATTTTTTTATAAAATATGTATATGCTAATTCAAGTATATTATATATAACTTTTATTTTATTTTGTGAGGATAAGGTTTCCTCCCAGCCTTATATTTTGTTATGGTTATATTTGCCACCTTAAAGTTAATCTAGATTTAATTTAGGATCTCTTATTTATGTAGTTTTATATATGTAGAAGCTCTATGTGATAGAGGCTTAAAGAAAGAAGAGAGAGTTTGTTGCAACAATCATGTTGCATGTTGTTGGATGTAATCCATAAATTGTGAAGATAAATAAAATACCTAGTTTGTGGATGTAGCCCAAGGAGTGGGTGAATCACGTTAAAAGTGGTCTCTCTTTAGTGTGTTCATTTTTTCATACATGTGTAATTGCAATAACTTTGGTAATCATATATAAATGTATGGGTGTGTCAAAAGACTCTTTGGATGTAATCCATAAATTGTGAAGATTAATAAAATACCTAGTTTTGTGGATGTAGCTCAAGGAGTGGATGAACGAGGTTAAAAGTGGTCTCTCTCTAGTGTTCATTTTTTCATACATGTATAATTGCAATAACTTTGGTGATCATATATAAATATATGGGTGTGTCAAAAGACTCTTTGGTAAAAGATATTTCATCCTTAATTATGTCATTCATATTATGTTTATATAGATGTTCTTACGGTTTTGGCAGACGCAATTAAGTTCACTACTATTGGTAAGAAACCCATGGATATGTTCAGATGAAAATGGTAAAAAATTATTATGAATACATGTATTTAGAAAACTTGTTTGTCTTATGTATTCATTAATTTTGTTAAAACAATTTACTAGCATACCATTGTAATACGCATAAAATGTCTAGAGTAATTATCAAGGGTTGCATAGTTATCATCTTAGAATGATCGATATAAAAAAGATTTGTTATAAGTACTGGAAGTTGTTATAAATAAATTTTGCATAAGTAAGAACGATGATGAAATTAAGTAGTTATACATGTTGATTATTCGTGTTATTAATTGTCTTTTATCAACACAAGATCAAATGGAAGATGGTTCTCATCATGCGTAAAGTGATCTTTATATTAAGTTTTCAAAATATTAACAAATTTACACTAGCGATGCGATGCCACCTCTTCGACCACGGGTATGTTACACTAGCGATGCTTAGACACCTCTTCGACCACGCGTTTCACCAAAGCTGCTTCATATCTGCAATACACAGAGCATGAAATATTAAGAATTCAAACAGAAAGCAGAAATATATAGAGATAAATAAGTGAGTTACCCACCCATTGTAGTCTTCCTGAAGTGACAAACCAGAGAGACGACAGAGATTGAAGAGATCAGCCTTCCATTGAACAATTTCTTGCGCACTGTATCTTCCACTGCGCTCACGCTCTTCGAATGCTTCAGCAAACGGGCCACCACATTGATCCGGGCGCCGAACTTGCGCAGGAGTGACGTTGTAAAACAAAGGGATGGCCATAGCCGATCCGTTTTGTACTTGGCGTGCAATAAGCGAGGATTCTGTCAGGCACCACACAGATTTTGCATAGTTAGGGGAGAATATGGGAATAAGGATGCCACTTTCCTCAATTGCGTGGCGTAAGCTTTCAGATATGTCGTATCCCCTGTTCAGATTGTGGGTGTCGAGGAATGCACGGAAGCCAGCGCTTGTGAGGGCGTGATATAGATGATCGACAAATCCTCTTCTCAAATCGCGGCCTCTAAAGCTGAGAAACACGTCGTAGTTGTATCTCACGTATCTCCTGCTCTTCCAATTCAAGAACGAGATATGTAAACGAGAAGGAAACCACCCCATAACGCACATTGAATGCTTCCTCAAATAATGATGGTATCAACACGGATGGAGAATGGGGATTTATAGGTCTGGCCCAGAATAGAAACACACCGTTGGTGCAATATTGTCGGTGATGCAATTATAAAAATAAAAAGAGTGTGGCCTTTCCAAGTAACTTTACGGATTTGGTACTTTCTTGACCGGTTTGTCCACAAGTCTTTTTTTTTATTTACACCGTGTATATAGTTCCACAGAAAAACGTGCACCCTATAAGCAAGCACCGAATCTGTATACCAGCAGTGGATTGTGCCAGCACCATTACCAGGTTTTTTCTGGGAACTTTATACACCTGATAAAGAAATATTTCTAGACAAACCGGTCAAGCAAGCATAAAGTCCATAAAGTTAATTGGACTTTCAAGATGGCACTGTATTTATCTTTTGGGGAGTTTTCATCTATTTGTTAACTAGTGTTGCTTAAGAGAGAATCTAACTCCAAAATTAGATGAATCCTTTCATACAACCTATTGTTTTCATGACATCACCAGTCAATCGTTTGGGGAGTTTTCATCTATTTGTTAACCATTGTTGCCTAACAGAAAAAAAAGCTAACTTCAAAATTAGATGACTCCTTTGATACAACCTATTGTTTTCATGACATGATTGGATCACCTTTTTGTTTTTTGGGATGGACTTATAAAAAGCCCTATTATCCGTGTGTAAAGTTCAAATAATACCATGCATAAAGTTCAAAACTAGCCACAAGTCATTATACGTTGTATAAAGTTTGAAAAAACAAACCGTTGGTGCAAACACCGAATCCTTAGATGGTATATAAAGTTCCCACAAAAAAACAAATAAGTTAAGCAACCACCAAACCCTTATATAAAATTCCATTTCCACAAATCTTTCAAACCTATATCCAGTGTATAAAGTTCCACATGATAAAAATCCTTCAAATCCTCATACCATATATAAGTTACAGTAATAACAAACCGGTAATAGAAGCACTAATTTTTTATGAAGTATTAAGCTCCACAAAAACAAAGTATAAAGCTCCACAAAACACAAATCTTTCAAGTCCTCGTTCGATGTATAAAGTTCCAGAAAAAAACTAACCGGTAATGGAAGCACTAAATATTTATGAAGTTTCATTTCCACAAATCCTTATAAAGTTGTGAACCGGTTGGAGGTCCATAAAAGCAAAGTATATAGTTCCACAACACACAAATCCACAAAGCATCTTGTTGTGCCTAAAAAATGATTTGAATTATCTTTCCAGTCGTTGTATCATATACTACCCTCAGTGAGTATTATTAATCTCATTGGTCCATGATAATACACTCATACGATTTGACGCTTCCTCATTGGTTAAGTAGATACCCTAAAATTTCCCTCTTGCTTCCGGACATTGATATAAATCCAGAGGAAGGTGTTCATTTATCTTTTTTATTTGGTTTTGAACTTGTCATTTATAGGGACAATCGACTTTAAATTTTAGGAGAGGGATCGACCAATACTTTAGAACCCTTAAAAAGGTTCTCAATTCACCAAGTTAATGGAAAACTTGGGTGATTTTCACACAACAAAGAAAAGTTTGGTTTACACTTGTCTTATGCATTTGCGCCAATACATTTCATTTGTCCTAGTCTCACCTTACAATTATTGGATATGGGGCAGGGCTAAAACGGCTTTGGCACAATACAAATACACACATGGGAAAGTTTACAAACTCCCTATACAAACACAAAACACACACACACACACACACATTGAGCATGCAGCAGAACTAAACCAATTCAACTAACCTAAATAAAATCACAAGTTGCATTTATATACATAGGGTGACAAATTTCATGGTAACATAAATTTTCATCGGGTCTGAATCAGTACCATCACAACAACAAACACACAGACAAACCATTATTTTATTATCCATCGAGCTCCACAAATAACTTTTTCAAAAACTCCAAAATCATGCCATATGTCACTTTATGACTTGTTGTCAGTCTTAGCCTTTTAGTCAATCCAAAATATTAAACTATTGTGCACATCGATTGCACAACTCCAATGTGTTGATGTGTGTCCCATCGAGACTCTCCATCATCCTTCAACTCTTTTGCTCAAATGGGAAACGCTGATATATATCCTTGATGATAACTCAGGTATCTTTTCCAGTACTCACCTAAATGGAATCTCCATGCATCTCTGATGCATTATTGTTCATACCTTGTTGTTGTCGAACTATCGACCCTTTCCAATTGTCTTCTCCTCCACAGTTCCAATCCGCACCTCTAATAACCTTTTTCTAATGTCCCTATAGTGCATTGCCTTTTTCTCATCGGTCTTCTTTAACCATGCACTCTTTTGCACCCCCAATACATATTGTCGATAAACTCCCATCAATGCTTCTATAGCATTCCCAACTTGGATAACTCCAATTCTATAGTTCGATGACCAATACACCTCTACCACTAGCCATTCCATTGGGAATTCCCTATTGGCGTTCCCCCATTGGATAACCTCCGACACCTCTCTGCTTCCACCATGTGTCAAATCCAAATTCACTATTAAGGATTCTCCTCAGGATTCCTTCATGGAAATTTTGTTGATTACATTGATGCTCTACACTGACACCCACTAGGCTACTACCACACAAGGAAAATTTTGGTGGAAAATGTAATACCCCCATTTTGACCCTTAGGACATATTGGCTTTCAATGTAAATATTGTATACATGCGATGTATGTTTTCCTAGCGTGGAGCTCAAAGCCAAGGCCCTACTAGTGGATGATCGGTTTTATGTAAAAGGAAAGTATTTGATATTTGGTTATCCATGTGCTATTAAGCCATGGGACATTGTAAATTATGTAAATATTAATATTGCAATAAAAATACCCAAAAAACTGGCTATGGACGAAACTAATAAGCGGGGACCATGTGTATCCACTAGGGAGAGGTGAGGGGGTTTTGGGATTGAACCATAAGCTGCCAAATGCCATTTTAAGAACCGATTTGACCTTCCTTGTTGAAATTTAATTCTATTGTAAGGAATTGGTTGAAGAAAATTGTTCATGAGGTCAATGGAGTGTGGGAAACCCTAAAATTTTTGATGGCAGGGTATGGGAATCTGTTTTCCTTTATCGCCATTCCATTATTGACCAGAAATGGAGTTTTCAGGCATGGCTGAACCCGATAATGAGTAGAAAAAGCAGAATCGTGATTTTGAGAAATAGCATGATTTGGAGTGTCGAATTTGCCCAGAAATTCGTGTGGGAAGTTAAATCCAACAGGGGATCCATCGGCCTGAAACTTGGGGAGAATTTACAGAGTGTAAGATGCTCAAAAACCCATAAGAAAACCCTAAGTTGATAGCCGAGAACCCAATTGCGGGACAAAGTCATTTTGGCCCTAGAAATTGAGAAAATCCAAGCGGGAATGACAGAGAGGAAATAGAACAGAAGGTGGGATTGCTTGATAAACCCAGTGAATGATATAGCCTCAAGGAATCAATAGCTTGGACCTTTCTATGCCCACCTTGAAGAGTACTGGAGGGAAGGGGCACCTGAGGGACTATGTAGTAGTGAAGGGGACCTTCCTTGTGTTGGGTGTGCTAGGTATTGTGGGTGACAAGGCTGTTTGAGTTAGAATTGAGAGGCCTGTAGCTCTGGGGTTGAGCTCGCTAGCTTAGAATCCTCCTCCATTATTTTTTACATGCTTGATAAACCCAACTATGTGTTGTATTAGCATGTTTGTTTGTGTGAATCCATGGTTGTGAGTGAGCATGTTTAATTCCTCCTTAGTGGATACATATGTCAGCTAGGGGGTGGTCTCCCTGCTGAAAGAATATAGGCTGGACAGAGACCTATGGTTGAGTGGAACATTGCTCTCACATAGCCATTTGCTTGGAAAGTTTCATCTTAAAATATAAGTGCTCTTTGTGGTCCTAAATGATGCTACTTCGTATGTTGTGTTTATCTGTTATTTCAAGTAAATCTGAATGAAATGATCATATGGATTTAATCAATAGGAAGCCTATGTATAATCCGTAACATGAGGCTAGTTCATTCTTTTTTATTGTTTCATCATTTTGCTTGTGTTAAATATGTTGTTAGTCTTGCATGTTGTAGATGCATTAATCATATTTAATTCCACTGTGTGTTTACTATGAATTGTACACCTCCTTAGAAGGTTTGTACTTCACCATATGGGATTAGGGGTTGAATTAGACACCCCCTATTGTGTTCATGCCCCCTCTGTGGGTCAGATGAAGGGAGGGGCCATGACAGGGTGATACCAGGGCTCTTGACGGGGGGTAAAGAGGCATTGATGGAGTTTGGGGCATCATTTTTGTTGGAAGAGTGGCAACATTAGAGTTCCTATGTGTGGAACAGGATCACATTGTTACCCTGAAACTCAACCTTTGGTGGGACTTACCTTTTTAATCCCTTTTGAATCTATGCCTTTTACCTCCTAGGTAGGAATAGCCTTGGGAATTCAGACTTTGGAACCTAAGAATCAGACCTATTATTGGGTTGGAATTGTCTTTTGAACAACCTATTCACACCTATGACTGAACACCTTCATACCCTATGCCCTCTCCATCAAAAAGAAGGAAGAAGACGTCAGTTCTGTTGAGATATTGTAACTTCTAAGAATATTATATTTGTACTTTATTATTTTGGAGATGTTTCATTCCTCCATGAAGATCTTATTGTATATCCAGAGATGTTTATTCCTTCGTCGGATTGTGGTAACTTGGGTTATTAGACTTCCCTGGTGGGGGGTCAGCCCTGTATGTGTTATGTGGGTCAAAGGGTTATTAGACCACCCTAGAGGGGTCGGCCCAGTCAGCTGTAATGGGGTGTTTAGCCCAGTAATTAAGGTGGGGCCAACCTAGCTTGTGTAAAAGTCAGTCGGGGAACAAGTATAAGTAGAGGAGGATGTTCCTCACTTATCTCACTCATTCATTCACTTGTGAGTGGTGCACTTGTGTGAGAGAGAGGTCTGCTATGGAGGAGAAGGATCTCATGTCTAGGGTTTGCATCTTTGTATTTGTTGGTCATCTATATTGAGGAATATTTGGTGGGTTTTCTACCCCATGAGGGTTTCCCAGGATAAATCTGTGTCTCTTGTGTTAATCTTGTGCTTGTTGTTTCTTCAGTGATCCTGTATATGCTATTGTTGTGAAATGAAATGCAATGATGATATTTTTTGTCTTAGCATATTGAATCTTAACATGGTATCATAGCTAACCTGAAGGAAGGAAATGTATGGCACTTACGACACTTGCTGCACTTGCGACAATTTGAAGGTTAGGGTTTTATATAGAAAAAACCAGTCATCGTGGAACTTTCGCTATAAATCCATTTTGGAGAAGGTTCAAGATCTGAAACCTTTACAGGTCGTAGACAACATTCCCATGTACCTTGTGTCCAAAGGAAACCCTCATATTTGTTGTACTTTGTGATTTATGATCAGTACAAGTTAGGGTTTCTACCTCTTCCAGATCTCCATCATAATCAGGTGACCTAGGAAAAAAGGTCATAACTTGGGCTAGGAAGCTCCAAATGAAATTTCGTCAAAATGTGACAGGTAGTACGTAGACTGTACTAGCTCAAGAAACTTTTTCAGATTCCGAAGTTGAACCAGTGACATGTGGAATGCCGTACAAGTTCGCTCTTCTGTTTTATCCCATAAACAGGTCACATTGCGACACTTGGCATAAATATCTCTCAGAGAATCGAACTGAGGTCAGACTTTTCTGGATGGAAAGATGATAGGTCAGGATACCACAAAAAACGTTTTTAGACCCTGTGGATCAAAAATTTCGGAGTTACAAGAGAAACAATCAGGTACATATTTCTGTCAAAAAAACAATATTTTTGAGCACATTCATTCATGGCTTCCGGAATTTAGGGTTTCAGAGAAAGTTAGAATTTTTGGAATCGGAGTCCACGGATGAATGCTACTCAGGAAAATTGAAATTTAGAGACCAAGATCGAATTTTTTGGTTGGGTAGAAGAATGGGCTTGATCAAACCCCAGTTTGGGATTTTGATCAGAAAGATGGAAAATTAGGGCTTCAACAAAAGTTGGAATTTTTAAAGTCTGTGACCATGGCTGGAAGCTCCTCAGAAAAATAAGAGTTTAGAGCCTTGGATCAAACCTTTTGATTAGGCAGAAGGGTGGGCTTCATCAAACCCTAGTTTGGGATCCTATCCAGAAGATCCAAAAGTTTCGAAGGCAATTTTTGAGGGGTCAAATTTTGGAGATTTCAAAATTGAAGTATGCTAGTTTGATCAGCTCTGCAAGACACATCCTTCCATACATTCGGAAGTGTGAAAGTCAAAGTTTGAATTTTTAGGGTTTCTCTGAAAAACCCTAATCGAGCTCCAGATCCAGTTTTAGGGGAAGATGAGGCTAAGGCCTTACATAAGAAGACTACAAGAAGTCTCGACAGGTATGACTTAAGGAGATACAGGTATGTCTTGAAATTCGATTCTTGATTAAGTTCATAATATGTTTGTCTTCATATTATTTAGTAGTACAATCTTGATTAATGTTAGAATTGTCTTATCACCCTAGTAAAAGTATGTGAATGATAGAAGACATTCATTGACTAGGACTATATGATTGCAATAATGCATTGTGGTGTTGTATGAGGTTGATGTTGTCTGCTACCAAGATACAACTACATCACGAAAGACAAATCAAGTTCCATGACCATGATGACATGAAGACAAAGACTCATCCATATTGTTTGACCATGTAGAATCTCTACTTACAAGGTATGTATGACTTTGTTATACTATGCTTAAATTATGAGATATGCAGGTTCTAACACAAGGTCTCTAAGGTCTCTAAATCATTGAAGAGAACAAAGAAGATATTGTTTAGACATAACTAAGCATGTATACTAATCCAGGTATGTTCTCCTATGTCAAGCTAGAATCCTACTTTGTGCTAGGATCTTAGTATACCCATGTATTGAATGATCATGACCATACATATTCAAGATTATTTAGAATTATAATGTTTTGATAATATTGAGATTATACTAATGAATGTATGTTTGTGTATGAGATCATGAGGATGACACTAGTGCACACTTGAGCATGCACAGTGGTACAGATTGAATAGAAGTTCAAAAGACATATAGAAGATCAAGCGGGAGGCAACCACACAAACATAAAAGATAAGTATTTGAGTTGTTGTTTGAAACAATAAATGATATTGCTTGTAATAGATTGCATGCATATTTAGAATATATCATGCTGAGTGTAAACATTCATACAGCATTGAACAGTATACTACTAATATGCATATGATTGGTAAGTTGGACAAACATTCCATTGTTGCTTGTCTAGAATGAAACCTCTTTGCTGACATGCTGAGAGCTGTGCACACTCTCAATAGTATGTTCTAGTAGAGATGGAAGGCATCTAGATAGCTACTATATGCATATAGGATATGGAAAAGTGTTGTGCCATAGTATTGGTCAAGATAGTAGCATAACTATGTAAATCATATCTGTATGCATAATAGGTTATCATGTCAACATGATTTGATGATTATGAAGTATTACTAATCATGTACTTAATTTTGATTTGTAGGAAAGATCATGAAGAATGATCACACCGAACAAGTGATGGATATTCAACAAAAAGATTTACAAATCAAACATAATATAGAAGGCTTGTGGCTAGAAGATTCTCTTAGAAAGAGGAAGAGAATCATGATGAGATGTTTGCTCCAAGTGGCTAGATAAGACGATTATCTTAATGATGTAATTGAAGAAGAAGTGTGAATCAAGGATTCAATTGAAGAAATCTCTATTCGGGTACCAGGATCGATAGTCAATTGATGAGCTTAATGATCACCATGAGTGATGTGGATCTCAATCTTTGCTACAAGGTTGAATATGGTTTCTATATACAAATGACATGGATGCAAGAAGGAACTCACCATGAAGTTCGAATGATCTCGAGGCTCATATCAGTAGTCCCATTTGACAAGAGATGGCATAGATAGATATGCAGAAGATCACTCAATGTAGAGTGTGAATGATGTTCAGTCACAAAGGGAGAATTGATAGTTTCTTGATAAGCTTGGGCTTTACCAAAATTAAAGATGATCCATTACGAATAATGAACCTGTCATACTATTACTGTATGTGGATGATCTATTTTTTACAAACAGATCATGAAAATAAAGAAGAAGATGGATGCAGAAATGAAAATGAAAGATCTCAGATTGATGCATTGCTTCCTAGGTCTGGAAGTATGGCAAGGCTTAGAAGGAATCTTTCTCATCCTAGGAAAGTATGTTGTGGAAATCTTGAGAAGAATTGATATGTTGGAATATGAAGCCATGGCCACTCTCATGGGTTCCGACTTGAAGTTGTTAGCTGATAACTCCTCAGAGTTAGTTGATGTGACTATGTACAGACATATTATTGGGTCGTTGATGTATTTGACAAATACCAGGCCAGATATATGCCTTGTTGTGAACACCTTGAGTCAGTATCTAGTGGAAACTAGATGTGTTCACCTGATAGTTGCAAAGCATGTGATGAGGTACCTAAAGGATATGATAGACTTTGATCTATGTTATCTTGGAGATCACGACTTCAGATGGCTACACAGATGTTGATTGGGCAGAAAGTGTATCAGACAGGAAGAGCACATCGAGAGGATGTTATTGTCTGGGATCAGCCATGATCTCATGGTTTAGCAGGAAGCAGTCTAACGTGGCTCTCAGCACAAGTGGAATATATGGTTGCTTGCTCTGCTAGTTGTGAAGTGGTATGGCTTCAAGATTGTTTGACTTAGAGATAGACCCAACTATGATCCTATGTGACAAATAGAGTTGTATCAAGATGGCAGAGAATCCAGTGTTCCATGATAAGTCAAAGCACATAGAGATCTGACATTTCTATATACAAGATATGGTGTAGAAAGGAACTATAAAGTTTGAATTTGCAACAAGTTGCCAATGTACTAACCAAACCTCTACCTCAAGTGAACAAGTTACCGATGTACTAACCAAACCTCTACCTTAAGTGAAAAAGTTACCGATGTACTAACCAAACCTCTACCTCAAGTAAAGTTTGAGTATTTCTGAGAGAAGCTTGGTAGGACCCTCCTCGAAAGGGGGAGTAATGTAGACATTGATGATGACATTGCCCGCATTGACAGTGAAGTCAATGATGAGGATACCTGTATCGATGATATGCTTACATGTATTGATGAGGGTACCTATATTGGTAATGTCGACAGAGAGGTTGGTGGATGGTCCTTAGACAGGGTCTAAGTTGACAAGGGGATTGCATCATCCTTGAACACATGTTCTAAAAGGATCCGTAGACATATGTCTCCTAGAAAGAAGAGGGATTGCATCATCCTTGAACACATGTTCTAAAAATATCCGTAGACAATTGTCTTCGAGAATGAAGTCCTTAGTGGACAAGCGGGGATTTGATCGTCCTCGAAACTTGGTCCCTTGAATTGAGCCGTAGACATGATGTCTCCGAGAATGAAGTCCCTAGTGGACAGGATGGGATTGGATCATCCCTGGATTTTTGGTCCCTTTAATTGAGCCGTAGACATGATGTCTCTGAGAATGAAGTCCCTAGTGGACAGGATGGGATTGGATCGTCCCTGGATTTTTGGTCCCTTGAATTGAGTCGTAGACATGATGTCTCCAAGAATGAAGTCCCTAGTGGACAGGATGGGATTGGATTGTCCCTAGATTTTTGGTCCCTTGAATTGAGTCGTAGACATGATGTCTCCGAGAATGAAGTCCCTAGTGGATAGGATGGGATTGGATCATCCCTGGATTTTTGGTCCCTTGAATTGAGCCATAGACATGATGTCTCCGTGAAGTCCCTAGTGGATAGGATGGTATTGGATCGTCCCTGGATTTTTGGTCCCTTGAATTGAGCCGTAGACAAAGGTCTCCGAGAATTGAATGATAGGACTGGATCGTCCCTGGACCTCGGTTCAAAAGGTACGTGATTAGGATTGATCATCCTGGAACTTGATATGGATTGTATCATCCATGGACCTATGTCCTAAAGAGAGCGGGATTGATCATCCTATAATATGATCATGTGATGACGATGATGATGACGATGTTGATGATCGTGTGTTGACGATGCTGATGATCATGTGATGATGATGCTGATGATCATGTGATGACGATGATGATGACGATGTTGATGATCGTGTGATGACGATGATGATGACGATGCTGATGATCGTGTGATGACGATGATGATGATGCTGATGATCGCGTAACGATGATGCTGATGATCATGTGATGATGATGTTGTTGATCGTGAGGATTTAGATATTCCAGTAACTATTTGAGTTACTAATGATGATGTATTGAAGAAAGCTTTCGATGATTTATAGATGTATCATGTATGATGTAGTCAATGACTCCTACAGATGTTGTTATAATATCCTACTTGTTAAGGGGGAGTGTTGAGATATTGTAACTTCTAAGAATATTATATTTGTACTTTATTATTCCGAAGATGTTTCATTCCTCCATGAAGATCTTATTGTATATCCGGAGATGTTTATTCCTCCGTCAGATTGTGGTAACTTGGGTTATTAGACTTCCCTAGTGGGGGTTGGCCCTATATGTGTTATGTGGGTCAAAGGGTTATTAGACCACCCTAGAGGGGTCGGCCCAATCAGTTGTAATGGGTTGTTTAGCCCAATAATTAAGTTGGGGCCGACCTAGCTTGTGTAAAAGCCAGTTGGGAAACAAGTATAAGTAGAGGAGGATGTTCCTCACTTATCTCACTCATTCATTCACTTGTGAGTGGTGCACTTGTGTGAGAGAGAGGTCTGCTATGGATGAGAAGGAGCTCATGTCTAGGGTTTTCATATTTGTATTTGTTGGTCATCTATATTGAGGAAGCTTTGCTGGGTTTTCTACCCCATGAGTGTTTCCCAGGATAAATCTGTATCTCTTGTGTTAATGTTGTGCTTGTTGTTTCTTCAGTGATCCTGTATATGCTATTGCTGTGAAATGAAATGCAATGCTGATATTTTCTGTCTTAGCATATTGAATCTTAACAAGTTCAAAGTAGTTGGAAGTCAGTACCTGTAAGTTAGCTATAAATATGCGCATTACTCCTAGACCAGGAAATAATTAAGTTAGCTTTCTTTTACCTTTCAGTCCATATGATAACCCCTTTATGTATGCCTTTCTTTCTGTCATACGCAATGCCATTTGTAGTCTTTTAGCATTCCTCCAGCCCCAACAGAAAAACTGAACGCGAGCCACTTGATACTTTACTAGGACATTCAGGAAAAACTGGATTTAAACATGAAAAATATATTTCCCCTCATCGGATGGACACCTAACTTTGACTTTAACACCAGCCAAGAATAATACAGAATACGCCTCTGAGAGATTTCCAATGATATGGATTTTTCCAAAAATGGACTTAGGATGAGAAAGTTACCAGCTTAAGAAGTTGAGAGTAACATGGGTATGGTTGAATTTTGAATTTTCGAATATCCAGTGCAGATTGTGGATCGGGGAAGTCGGAGGTGTGATTCGATGATGTGAATTTGGCATTCTGACATTCCGACTCCCACACTGCGAAATACAGAAGTTGGAGGTGTATTTTCTTTGATGCCGTGTATTTTGCGTTCTGACCTTCCGACTCCTGCACTGCAGAATGCGAAAGTCGGAGGCGTATTTTCTTTGACGTCGTGTATTTGGCATTTCGAATTTCAAATCCCTTAATGCGGAATGCGGATGTGGGTGGCATATTTTCTTCGGTGTCATGTATTTGGCGTTTTTACCTTCCAACACTCGCCCTGTGGAATGCGTAAGTCAGAGGTGTATTTTCTTCGACACTACGTATTTGGCGTTCCAACCTTTCGACTCCCACACTGCGGAATGTGGAAGTAGGAGGCATATTTTCTTTGACGATTGTGAATTTGGAATTCCAACTTCTGACTTCCGACTTGTAGGGTGTGGATTATTGCTTACGTATTGCGTATTGTGGACTAAACTTGTAGAAGCTGTGTAAAAGTGCAGAGTTGTGGATAGTTTAAAAAACAATTAGTAGGTTGATCCTAAGGAGCTCCCCCATCACCTCTAAAGGACACCGAGGTGACAGGGGATGTTACAGATGGCATCAGAGCCCAAGGTTACAACACTCAGGCTGCTTGGGCCAAAGTAGAAGGCATAACAGCTCTGTGAATTATTCCATGAGTTTTCTTTTGTTAAATATGGATTTTTTTATGTTTTATATGTATTCCTAAGATGTCTAATAAATGTCTCTATAATTCACAGTGTTTGTAGCTAATAGCATTTGACTAGTTGTAGCAGAAATCAATAGGCAGGGGAAAGGAATATCCAAAGGAAAATGGTGACCATGAATGATGCTCAGGATCCTTATGAGTATGATGAATATGTGCTAGGAGAAAATGTGCAAGAAGAACATGTGAGACTGAATCCAATGGGAGAAGGGAGCAAATAACTCCTTAGAATTTGGTTTAAACCACGATAAGCTTTGATGAAAGGTCGATGAAGGCTGAGGAGGAGAAGAACCAACTCAATGCTGCTATTTTGCAGAGCCTCACTTATATGCAGCAGAGGGTAAACCTTGGGTCCAACCCAATCAATGTAGGTAAAGAAGAAAGAGGTGCAAAGAGTTTCTCTAGAGGTTGTTCTAGGAAGAGGAATCCAATCCCAAGAAAGAGTTCTGTGAGAAAAAAGAGCAGCACGCCCTCCTCAAGAGCTTCTTCCAGCAGTTCATGTGACTCAAGAGGCCCTTGAAGAAGTCCAAGGCATACTTCTAGAAGAATTGAAGGAAGAGAGAAAACCAAAGGAATTCCATAGGGAGAATTTAGGAAGACAAGCCCTCCCACATTTGATGGAGAAGGTAAGACTATCCAAGAGGTAGAGGCATGGCTTCTTGGGATGAAGAACTATTTCAGGATTCATGATTACTCATGAAATGAAAAGGCCAGAATTGTCATTTACAATCTAAATGGAAGAGCTTCAATTTGGTTGGAGCACCTCATGCAAGTAAAAGGGATTAGTGAAAAGAGGATCAACTGGGATTGATTTAAAAAGTATTTTAAGGAAAACTACCTATCAACTAGGTATTATGACAAGAAGAGGAAAGAATTCAATGAACTTAGGTTGGGAAAGAAATCCATGGAAGAACATGTCAAAACGTTTTTGGAGTTGTTGAGGTATGTGGACTATATCAAAGATGGGAGAGTAAAGATCCAATGTTTCCTTGGAATTCTACCTCAAAATTTCATAGATAGGATCGAGTTTGTTAACCCACTTAGTCTTGATGAAGCCATTAGGATGGCACTGCATTGCAACGAGTAGAGCAAAGGAAAATTAGAGTTTCACCTAGCATGGAAAGGAAATGCAAATGGGAGGTTTGATAAGAGGAAAAGTGGATTTAGCAACCATTCAAAAATCAGCCAATAAATTTTCCACAAGGCCAGCAAGCATGAAGTGGGAACAAGCCATCAGTAGAGTAGAAAAAGCACCAAAAGGGTCACTCGAGTGTTGGGGATGTGGAGGAAACCACGTGCTTAAATATTGTCCACATTGGAGGAAGAATCCTCAGAGCTTGCACAACTTAAGAGGAGAATCTACGGTGGAGAATATGGCAAGTGAAACTCCTCGAATCTATGTAGTGTTGGACAATCATCAGGATGACCATCAGTCAATAGTGGTGGAAGTTGAAGGTAAGATTGCTAAGAAATCCATTTATGTTTTGATTGACCTTGTGATGCACCTGCAACAATTAATTAACAAGAATATGCGAAATAGCAGAAATGACAGAACTCAGAATCACTTTTATATTGATCACATGCCACTTCGAGGGGGCAACCTCCTTTGAGCAAGCTCAATACAATTAACTTCACGGTGCCTTCGTAGGTCTCAACACACACTTATATACTAATTCTAGGCGCCAATACTATGGGTCAAAACCATGGGCCGTTACAAACTATGGATCAACAATACTACGGGTGACTTACAAAGCATATGCGCCAACAACAATAACATAAACTATTGATCAACAAATACTACGGGACGACTTACAAAGCATATGCGTCCAACAACAACATACTAACAAACTAAAGACATGGGTTCCTAACATACCCTCCCCCTTAAAAAAAGCTTTGTCCTCAAAGCTTTAGATGTGGAAATTGTTGTTGAATCTGAAGGAGTGGTTCCCATGTAGCATCCTCTGGTTGCATGCCGTGCCACTGAATTAAGACCTCTATGATAGAGTGAGAATGAAGCTAACGCGTGCGCCGATTGAGGATGGCCTCTGGCTCCAAAAGGATGGATCCTTCATTATCCATTTCGGGTAAAATCGTTTGTCCACTGATGTTGGTGCCAAGAACTTTCTTCAGACAAGAGACATGAAAGACTGGATGAATGCGGGAAGAAGGAGGAAGTTCCAATTTATAAGCAACGGACCCAATCTTCTGAAGAATCCGATATGGCCCATAGAACTTTGGAGTGAGCTTATGACGCCCTTTGAGTTTCAAAGATGATTGTTTGTACGGCTGGAGACGAAGAAAAACCATATCGCCGACTTGAAAAGTGCGCTCAGAACGGTGCTGATCAGCTTGTTGCTTCATGCGATTTCTTGCCACATGAAGATTGTCCCGCAAAATGCGAAGAATCTGATCGTGGTTTCGAAGGATCATGTCAACTTCCTGAACTGGTGAAATGGTGGGGGTGTATGAAAGAAGAGCTGGAGGTGCCTGACCATGGACTGATTCATATGGGGTCATTTTAGAGGCAGTGTGGTAAGAGGTATTGTACCACCATTCAGCGAGAGGGATCCATTTTTCCCACTGATGTTGTTGTTCCGAGGTGAAGCAACGAAGATAAGTTTCCAAGCATTTATTGACAATTTCAGTCTGACCATCTTTCTATGGGTGATACCCTGAACTCATCTTCAGTTTGGTGCCAGTGTGGCGAAATAGTCCTGTCCAAAAATGACTGGTGAAAGTCGCATCACGATCCGAGACAATGGAAGAAGGGATGCCATGAAGATGAAAGATCTGGTCCAGAAAAATTTGAGCGATGGAGGAGGCTGTATAGGGATGGATGAGAGCACAAAAATGACTATATTTGGAGAGGCGATCAACCACAGCGAGAATCATTGTCTTCCCACCATATTTAGGGAGCCCTTCAATGAAATCCATAGAAATATCTATCCAAATCCGTGTAGGTATGCGAAAGGGTTCAAGTAATCCTGGAAGGAGTGTTGTTTCACCCTTATTGCACTGGCAGGTATCACATTCGGCCACCATCTGTTGAATTGTCCTTTTCATGCCTTGCCAAAAGAATTTACGCCGTGCTCATTCATACGTTTTGAGGAACCCAGAGTGCCCTGCTGATGGAGAAGCATGGAGTTCATAGAAGACATCCTGTTGAAGATCTGTGCTCTGGGGAAGCACCAGATGACCCTTGTATCGCAGAGAAGCACCATCCCAAGAGTAATGTGGTACAGCAGAAGGGTTGTTGGCAAGCGTTGGATGATTTGAGATAAGGAGGATTCATTGACATAACCCTATTGAACAGATTGCAACCAATTTGGAAAAGGCATAGAAATAGCTGAAAGAGAACCTTGGGCCTCAAATGTGCGAGAAAGAGCATCTAGCACAATATTGTCTTTACCCTTCTTGTAAGTGATCTCATAGTCATAACCCATGAGTTTTCTAACCCATTTCTGTTGTGTCGAGGAGGAGACACGCTGGTCCAAGAAATATTTCAGACTCTGGTGATCAGTCTTGATGCAGAAATGATTCCCTAATAGGTATGGGCACCACTTCTGTACTGCATGCAAAATAGCCATCATTTCCTTCTCATAGGTAGAGGCAGCTAGATTCTTACCTGAAAGGGCTTTGCTGGTGAACGCAATGGGGTGTTCATCTTGAAGGAGAACAACACCAAGTCCATTGCCGCAAGCATCACTCTCAATAGTGAAGGGCTTGGAAAAATCGGGCATAGCTAGCACAGGTGTAGTACACATAGCTTGTTTTAGTTTTTCAAATGCACACTGAGCAGCAGGTGTCCATGTGAAGGCATCCTTTTTCAATAGAGCAGTTAATGGAGCTGCAATCTTCCCATAATCCTTGACAAACTTGCGATAGTAGCCAGTCAACCCCAAAAAACCACGAAGGCTCTTGAGTGTCTGAGGATGCGGCCAATTGTTCATGGCATCGATTTTGGCAGGATCCACGCGAACCCCTTGTGCTGAGATAATGTGCCCGAGATACTCAACTTCCTTCTGTCCAAAAACACATGTAGACTGCTTGGCATGGAGATGATGGTCAGAGAAAAGTTGCACGACAAGATCCAAATGCTGGAGATGTTCATCCCATGTTTTACTGTAGATGAGGATATCATCAAAGAATACCAGAATGAATTTTCGCAAGTAGGGTCGAAATATTTTATTCATTAAGGCTTGGAATGTGGAAGGAGCATTAGTGAGGCAAAAGGGCATGACCAAAAACTCATAATGGCCATCATGTGCGCGGAAAGCTGTTTTAGGGATATCATCCTCATGAACCCGAATTTGATGATACCTAGAATGAAGATCCAACTTGGAGAAAAAGTGAGCCCCATGAAGCTCATCAACAACAGGAATTGGAAACTTATCCTTGATAGTGAGGTGATTAAGTGCTCGGATGTCAATGCAGAGGTGCCATGACCCATCTTTTTTGCGGACAAGAATAACTGGAGAAGAAAAGGAACTAGTGCTTGGGCGAATAATACCTTGCTTCAATAAGTCCCGAATGAGCATTTCAATCTCCGTTTTTTGGTGAAATGGGTAGTGATAGGGCCTGATGTTGGGAGGAACGCTGCCAGGAAGGAGCTGAATACGATGGTCTTCTGGCCTGGAAGGTGGTAGTCCCACTGGTTCAGCAAAGACACCTATATATCGATCCAGAATTTATTGTAGATCCAAAGGAGTAGTGGAGACCGCTGATGGTTGCATCTGGATGGAATGGATCTGAGCGATGACACCATGTGAATTCTTCTTGAGGATTTTTTCCATGCGATGTGAACTGATGATGCTGAGAGAACCTGGTTGTAATCCTTTCAATGTGTGTTTGTGTCCATTGAGGGAAAACTGCATCCAAAGTTCAGCAAAATCCCATAAGATAGGGCCAAGTGTGCGTAGCCATTGAGCGCCCAAAACCACATCAAATCCTCCCAAGGGCAAGGCAAACATGTCAGAGCGCAAGGTATAATCTCCCATAGAGATATGCACATTTTGAAACTTCCCTTTGAAAGGTAAGGTGCCCCCATTGGCAACCATGACTTCAAAGTTGGAGCAAGGATGGATAAAACAATCAGCTTGTTTGGCGATCCGAGGGTCAATGAAATTATGAGTGCTACCAGAATCAATGAGTATTGTAAGAGGAAGCTTCTTGAAGTAACCCCTGACCCGCATTGTTTGGGGGGTGGTGATTCCAACTAAAGCATGGAGAGATATCTCTAGCTGGTCATCCTGAGATGGAGGGTCAATAGGCGATTCCTGAATGTCGACCGGAGCATATAGTGTTTCTGGATCTTCGTCACCAATTTCAGAGGCGGGCAGAGACTCCACATCCAAGAGATAGAGCTTTTGCTGAACACATCTATGTCCCCGAGTGAATTTCTCATCACAATTATAGCAAAGCCCCTTTTCTCTGCGTGCTTGCATCTCTGTTTCAGACAAACGTTTGACAGGAGTCGGTCGAGGAGCCTGCGGTATAGGTGGTCGCTGAGAACCCATATTTTGGAAGGGAAAAAAAGTGGGCTTGGAGCGTTGTTGGGATGCAATCTTGTCTTCTGCCAGCTTAGCCAACCCTAGTGCCTCCATCATTGTGTTGGGACAGAACATTTTGACCTCAGAGCGGATGGAATCCTTTAGACCACTGATAAAACAACTCCGGTAAGAGTCATCAGACAATCCTTCGGTGTGGTTGGCTAGATTCTCAAATTCGGTTTGATACTCTCTCACAGTGCCAGTTTGGCGAAGTTTAGTGAGGGCTCCTGTGAAGTCATCAAAAGCACTAGGACCAAATCGTTGCAAAAGGAGCTGGCAAAATTCTGGCCATTTGGGCTCTGGATGAGCCTTGATGTACCAACGGTACCATTGAAGAGCTTCCTGTTCCAAATGAAAGGATGCCAATGGAACTTTGTTGACATCAAAAGTATTATGCAGACTGAAATACTGTTCTGCATGATAGATCCATCCAGTTGGATCGGTACCATTGAAGTGAGGAAAATCAAGCTTCGGACCACGGAAATTGCTGGAAGAAGAGAACCCATTGTCTGCTGAAGACTCGGACTGCCGTTTGTTGTTCATAGCTGAATGTTCAAGATGGAGACCGAGAAATTTTTCATCCAGATCCTGGAGTTTGGCTTGGATGGGTGCAAGTGCGTCCTCCATGGTTTTTGCTACTGCACGGGTGACAACCATAACCAGGATTTTTTTCTTTTTTCGGTTGACTAGGTAGGAAAACAAAAACAGAAACTACTTCAATAAAGGAAAATCTGGACTTGGGAAAAAATTAGAAGGGTAATTGGAGTTTGAATAGGTTTTGGACACTGTTGGATAGATAAGGAAGCAAAAATAAGGATTTCAGAAGCGGGGTGAAAGAATGGGAAAATTTGGCGGAGGGGAACAAAGAAGCAGAATGCAGAAAGGAACTCTGTTGTAAAATTTGAAGGTGATTGGGTGAAATCTGAGGAAGTTATGACAAACCCTAAAAATAGACAAATGTGGAATTTCGGGCTTTGGGAAGCGGAATTGGGGATAGGGTCCTCAGGACTGAAATATGCAGAATGGGATGACAGGGGTTCCCTAAAAATTTCAAGGAAAACAGAGTGAAAATAAGGGAGATATGGAGAAAAAACTGAATTTTATACTTTTTTTTTTTATCAGACTGGAGCGGCTATGGCTCGAAAGGGATCTGGAACAGCACCGAATGGATTGAAAACGGCTGAATCTGGAACGGCTTGCAAAATGGATCTGAAACGACGCAGCAGTGATCGACAATCGTTCAACTGAAAGTAGATATGGACCCCAGGTATGTGCGGCTTCCTAACAGTTCAGGGGTTTCACTCGGCCACCAATGCTGTCTGACGGCTTGCGTATTGGGGAAGTACCCCTCACTCCACAGCTCAGGTAAAACTGATAACCGCTTTGCCACAAACGACAGCTCTTGGTTTACCTCACGGGTGGGAACTAGTCAATCAGGTAGGGGTCGTTGCCCTTTTCGCTGGCAGGTCCTCTCAATGGGCCAGCTACTTCGGGGTTCCTGTGGTACTCCTCACAATGATTTTTAGGGCTTATGCCCAAGTACTTCCCACAGTTAAGCGGATAGGGATTATTCCCAAATCAGAACCTGCAACAGATGCGAAAAAAAATTTGGCAGAAATTTCACCCAGCGAGCCCAAGAAAGTGCTCTGATACCAGATGTGATGCACCTGCAAGAATTAATTAACAAGAATATGCGAAATAGCAGAAATGACAGAACTCAGAATCACTTTTATATTGATCATAGGCCACTTCGAGGGGCCAACCTCCTTTGAGCAAGCTCAATACAATTAACTTCACGGTGCCTTCGTAGGTCTCAACACACACTTATATACTAATTCTAGGCACCAATACTATGGGTCAAAACCATGGGATGTTACAAACTATGGATCAACAATACTACGGGCGACTTACAAAGCATATGCGCCAACAACAATAACATAAACTATTGATCAACAAATACTACGGGACGACTTACAAAGCATATGCGTCCAACAACAACATACTAACAAAGTAAAGACATGGGTTCCTAACAGACCTAAGATCTACTCATAGTTATGTTTCTCCAAAAGTGGTTGAAGGTTGCTCTCTTAGAAAAATGTGTTAAGTTTAGCCTAATTTGACTAGCAAGATCACTGAAAGAAACACAATCACAAGATAGACAAAGATTTTCCATGGGAAAACCTCATGGGGTAGAAAACCCAGCAAAGCTTTCCTCAATATAGATAATCAACCCAATACAATATGTAGTCTTCAACAAGAGCTCCTTCTCCTCCTATGCAAACCTCTCTCTCTCCTATGCGCCAATCACAAGTGAGTGAATGAATGAGATAAGTGAGGAATGCACCTCCTCTACTTATACTCATCTCCTGACTAACTTTTTACCCTAATGGGGCCGACCTCTCCTAAGAGAGTCTAATAACCCCTAAATAACTAACTTAGGGCCAAACTCACATGGGAGATCTAATAACCCTAGTTACCACAATCTCTCGAAGGAATAAACATCTCCAGATACATAACAAAGTCCCATCGAAGGTATGAAACATCTCCGGAATAATAAAGTACAAATACAATATTCTTAGAAGTTATAATATTTCAACACTCCCCCTTAACGAGAAGGATATTATAACAACATCTGCAGGATCAAGGAGTGATAAACTACATGATACATGATACATCTATAAATCATTGGAAGCTTTCTTCATACATCATCATCAGTAACTCGAACAGTTACTGGAACATCAACATCTTCAGTACTGAGTCTTCATCTTCCGCAGCACTTGAACAACCACGGTAACATCATCAGCACTTGAACAACCACGGTAACATCATCATCATCTGGATCACTTGATCAACAACCTCATCGTCTGGATCTACCGACCAACATCATCATCTAGATCTCTCGATCAACAACATCATCATCTAGATCATCACGATTAGCAACATCGTCATCTAGACCATCACGATCAGCAACATCTAGATCATCTCTATCTACAACATCTGGATCATCTCGATTTACAGCATCTAGATCATCTTGATCTACAGCATTTGGATCATCTGCAACACACATGATCCAGTTATGGGATGATCAATCCTTCTGACTTTAAGACACCTCTCATGTCTATGGACGATGCAATCCAGATCTACTTATAGGATGATCAATCCTGATCCTTTTAAGACAAATCCATGTCTAGGATGATGCAATCCAGATCTACTTACAGGATGATCAATCCTGATCCGTTTAAGACAAATCCATGTCTAGGGACGATGCAGTCCTTGATACATTTAAGACAAATCCATGTCTAGGGACGATGCAGAACGTGATCCATTTAAGACAAATCCATGTCTAGGGACGATGCAGTCCGTGATCCATTTAAGACAAATCCATGTCTAGGGATGATGTAGTCCGTGATCCATTTAAGACAAATCCATGCCTAGGTATGGTGCAATCCCGACCACAGTGCCAGTCCTTTTTCACACTGAATGTGACCTAGATCAGATATAGGATTTACCACCACAGAGCCAGTCGTTTTTCATACTGGATGTGACCTAGATTAGATCTAGGATTTATCACATACATTTTGAACTCAATGTTCAGGGATGATGCAGTCCTATCACGTACATTTTGAACTCAACGTTCAGGGATGATGCAGTCCTATCACATACATTTTGAACTCAACATTCAGGGATGATGCAATCCTATCACGTACATTTTGAACTCAATGTTCAGGGATGATGCAGTCCTATCACGTACATTTTGAACTCAATATTCAGGGGCAATGCAGTCCTATCATGTACATTTTGAACCCAACGTTCAGGGATGATGCAGTCTGATCACGTAGATTTTGAACTCAACGTTCAAGGATGATGCAGTCCTATCATGTACATTTTGAACTCAACGTTCAGGGATGATGCAGTCCTATCATGTACATTTTGAACTCAACGTTCAGGGACGATGCAATCCTATCACGTATATTTTGAACTCAACGTCCAGGGACGATGCAGTCCTATCACATACATTTTGAACCAAGGGTTCCGGTATTATGCAATCCCCATCTTGTCCACTAGGGACCACTTTCTTGGAGACATATGTCTACGGATCTCTTTTAGGACATGTGTCCAAGGATGATATAATCCACTTGTCAACTTAGACCAAGTCTAAGGACCACTCATCGACCTCATCGTCGGTATCACCAATGCAAGTATCCATATCATCGACCTCATTGTCGGTATCATGAATACAGGTATCCACATCATCGACCTCACTGTCGATGCAGGCAATCTCATCATTAGTGACCACATCCCTCCCCCTTTCGAGGAGGGTCCTTCTGAACTACACCAAGCTTGTCTCGGAAATACTCAAACTTTACTCGAGATAGAGTTTTGGTCAATATATCAACAACTTGTTCATCAATGCTTACATACTCGAGCTTGATAGTTCCTTTTTGCACCATATCCCGTATATAGAAATATCGGATCTCTATGTGCTTTGACTTATCATGGAACATTGGATTCTCTGTCATCTTGATACAACTCTGGTTGTCACACATGATCATAGTGGGGTCCATCTCTAAGTCAAATAGTCCTGATAACAGTTTCCGAAGCCATACTGCTTCACAACTAGCAGAGAAAGCAGCTATATATTCCACTTCAGTTGTGCTGAGAGCCACACTAGATTGCTTCCTGCTAAACCATGAGATCATGGCAGATCCTAGACAATAACATCCTCTCGATGTACTTTTCCTGTCTAATACACTTCCTGCCCAATCAGCATCTATGTAGCCATGCAGTCTAAATTCATGATCTCCATGATAACATAGACCAAAGTCTATCGTACCCTTTAGGTACCTCATCACATGCTTTGCAACTATCAAGTGAACTCATCTAGGTTCCACTAGATACTGACTCAAGGTATTCACGACAAAGCATATATCTAGTATGGTATTTGTCAAATACATCAATGACCCAATAATATGTCTGTACAGAGTCATATCCACTAACTCTGATGAGTCATTAGCTAATAGCTTCAAGTTCAGATCCATGGGAGTGGCCATGCTTTACATTCCAACATGTCAAATTTCTTCAGGATTTCCACACCATACTTCCCCTAGTTAAGAAAGATTCCTTCTGTGCCTTTCCATACTTCCAAACCTAGGAAGTAATGCATCAATCTGATATCTTTCATGTCAAATTCTAAAGAGAGCTTCTTCTTGCACTCAATAATCTATTTCTCATTTCCATTCAAAAATAGATCATCCACATATAGAAACAATATGACAGGTTCATCATCCATAACTTTGAGATAAAGATTAGGATCGACTTTACTCTTTGTAAAGCCCAAGCTTGTCAAGAAACTATCAATCCTTCCATACCAAGCTCTGGGAGCTTGCTTCAACCCATACAAATCCTTCTTTAATTTGCATATATGAGTTCTTCTATCTTCAACCTCAACTCCTTGTGGTTTTTCTATGTACAATTCCTCCTCAATCACACCATTCAGGAAGGTTGTCTTCACATCCATCTGGTGTAATTCCCACTTCATCATGGATGCAAGTGCCATGATGGTTCTAATGGAAGTGTACCTTGAAACTAGTGCAAATGTTTCTTCATAGTCAATTCCCTCTTTCTGAGAGAACCCTCTGGCCACAAACCTTGCCTTATACTTTTCAATGTTGCCATCCGCAGCATGCTTTATCTCATATATACATTTGGAGGATACCACACTCTTGTCTTTTGGCTTGGGAACTATATCCCAAACATAACTCTTCATTATTGATTGGTATTGCTCCGTCATTTCCTCCACCCACTCTTTCTTATGAGAGGCTTCTTCATAACTAGTGGGTACTTGATCTACAAGATCACACATCAAGGCCACATAGTTGGAGAATGTCTTTGGTTTCTTGCTCACCCTAGTGGAGCCTTTAGGAGCTCCATACTTTTCTGCTCCTAGTATAATGTCTCTTTCCCATGTTGGTTTTCTCTTCCTTGATATGTTCATGACAGGGGGTTCTTGTGGTTCCAACATGTCATGGTCTTTAGGTGTTGTCTCTTCAGGAGTGGGTGTAGCTTCTATAATTCTAGAAGGTGCCTCTTCCTCATACACTTCTTCATGCTGGAACTTCTTAGATCTCTTGAGAGCTGCCTCTTCATCAAATGTCACATCCCTACTTATTTCGATATGATGGAATCCTGAGATGTATATTCTGAATGCTTTGGATGCTTCACAATATCCAACAAATATTCCTTTCTTCCCAGAAGGATCTATCTTGGTCCTCTTTTCTTTTGGAATGTGAATGTATACTGGGCATCCAAATATCTTGAGGTGACTTATTTCATGATTCTTCCCTGTGAACACTTCTTCTGGGGTCTTGAAATCAAGAGCACTATGAGATAGTCTATTTTGCATATAGACTGTTGTCCTGGCTGCTTCATCCCATAAATACATAGGTAGGTCTTGATCATGTAGCATTGTTTTTACTGCTTCCATAATGGTTCTATTCTTTCTTTCCACAACACCATTCTGTTGGGGATTGTAGGGAGTGGTTAGTTCCCTCTTGATTCCAACTTCTTTACAAAAGACTTCAAAATCTTTTGACATATATTCTCCACCATTATCTGTCCTGAGTATCATAATCTTGTTTTCTGAATGGTTTTCTATCAAGGCTTTGAATTCCTTGAACTTTCCAAAGACTTTATCTTTTCCCTTCAAAAAATATATCCAAGTCTTCCTTCAGTAGTCATCAATGAATGTAAGGTAGTATTCATATCCACTCAAAGATGTGATTGGCATTGGTCCACATACATCTAAATGAATCAATTCCAATGTACTCTTAGTCTTTGTATCACTCTTTGGAAATGGGTTCTTGACATTCTTCCCTTTTGCACATCCTTTGCAAGTGCCATCATGATCAATCTTTAAGTCTGGTAGTCCTATGACTACCTTGCTCAGATGAGGTAGTGCTTTGTAGTTAATTGTCACCTACCCAAAGTTCTGAAAATTATTATTTTATTTGCAAAATACTTTATGTTAAATTTAATTACAAAGGTTTGTAATTATGATCAGTTTTGGATCAAGGATGAATGTAATTACTGAATATTATTATTTAAATCAATCAATTAGGAGACAAACACCCAAGAGAACTGTTAAATGAGTGTTCACTGACCCACTAGGAGGAATGGAAGCTGTTGGAAGGTATGGAACAGATGGCAACAGTTGCATCACACCACTAGTTGTTGGTTATGGGACAACTACCCCTAAAAATGTGGAATTATCCCCCAGGTGGTGGGAGTGGGCAGGCAGCTCGTTAAATGACCTAGTATGAACTGAAAAGGCCTAGGTAGCCTACAAAAGGAAAATTTGAATTGAACAGGCAGCTCTTACCCAATATTTTCTGCAGAAATATTTTCCTCAAGTTGCATCAAGTGATCACTGAGAGATCCAAATTAGGGAGGCTGGTGGTGAGTGCAAATCACAAGTCTACAAATTATTGCTAAGGAGAACAAGAGGTGCTAGAGCAAGTCCTCTGGACTTCCAACTCTTGGAGGTTCAACAAATTAATTGCTACTACAATAAGAGATCCTATTTCTTGAGTTTCTTCCTCCTGGTGGTTCAGTGAACAGGCTCGGGGGTCCTAAGGCAGCACTTGACTATTTTTAGGAATTGGTTGGGTGGAACAGTCTTCTTGGGATGTTTGTTGCCCTACAGATTTATCCAGGTTCATACAAATTTTCTACCTTATCTTAGCTAGTAGATTTGTTCTGTATATTAGTAATCTCTATTTTCCTATTTTTTGAAATAGAATCTAATTCTAAATTTGTTTGAAGTCTGAATGTTAAAGTTTAAATGATTGATAAACCAGTATCTATATTTTCCCCCATGTTGTTTTGTGCATCGTATTCTAGTATAGATGCGCAAATTAAGAATAGATGATAAGATAGGCATTTTCCATTGAATTCGATAGATAACTATAGTAATTCATATGTTTATCAGTTTCTGCCCTATAGTAAATAATTGTAGAATGTTCTGTATAATATTTATGTTGATGTATATGTAACTTCAGAATGTATTTCGTATATATTTATTGTACTCTTATTAGAGATGTGTTATTCCTCTATAAGGAAGTGTCGTCATGTGGATTGACAAGTATCGCAAGTGTGTGTACTTGCCGATGGGTTATTAGACCACCATGTGTGGGGTCGACCCTGAAATATATATTATATTGTGGATGTATCTAGATAGACAAGTCGACCCCATAGTGTAACTGGGCAAACAGGTTAGTATAAATAGAGACCGGGAGATCTCTATTTTGATCACTAGGAAACTCACACTTCTCTCACTCAGAAAGTGGCACACTAGTGAGGAGGAGGATCATCTGCTACTAGGAGACTATCTCGAGTGTATTTTGGTTGTACTTTGGTTGAGCCATTGCTCTCTCTATCTCTGAGGAAGTTGTGGGGTTTTTCACCTTAGGGTTTTCCCCACGGAAACTTTGTGTCTCTTGTCTCTCATGCTTTTGATTCTTGTGATGCTTGTCATGCTTATTGTGATTGTTATGCATTGATATACTATATCTGTTATTCTCTCAGTAAATATCCAAGAGTATTGTGAATTAATGCTCAAAATTTAACATGGTATCAGAGCTATCCTGAGAAGAAGACATTTTGCAGTGACGAAAACTTGAGTTTCTTGTTTATTGGGTTTCTCTCCAGATATTTTGGAAAAACATTATAGTAGATTGACTCTACTCATCAAGGAGAATCTATCTATCCAATCAGAATTCAATTCTGAGCATTTTCAGATTTGGCCCTAAAACTTTGAGTTTCCACAAAAATAGGAATTTCTGAAATCTGAAGACATAGCTGGAAGCTCCTTGCAAAAATCGAAGTTTAGAGCTTTGGATCGAGATTTTTGGCTGGGTAGATCTCTGGGAAACTCAAACCCTAATTCAGGGCTCTCCCTAGTGAACTCGGGAGGACAAAAAGGCAAATCTGAAGGGTAAAGCTTTGTTGATCTCAAATTCTGAATACACCAGGCTGATTAACTCATCAAGGCACATCTTTCTATCCTTCCAGAAAGTTGAAATTCACATTTTGAATTTTTAGGGTTTTTTTCCAACAAACCCTAATCCGAGACAAGATCCAGTTTTCAGCATTTCAAGTGGTAAGACCTAAATCTTTTCTATTTCCATTTGAAGTACTCTTTAAGATGTCTCACCACACTAAGCTTGAGGATAATCTTATAGAGGCTGATAACTTCCGAGCTTGGAAGTATAGGATTGGGTTAATCTTGGAAGAGAATAAGTTGGACTCATATATAAAAGAAGACATCCCTATCCCAGAGGATGAAGAAGCTAAAGTATTTCATAAGAAGAACTTGTTCAAGGCAAAGAGAATCATTGTTGATTCTATCAAAGACCATCTCATACCCCATGTGTCTTCTATAAAGACACCCAAAGAGATGTTTGACTCTTTGACCAAGCTATTTGAAGGGAAGAACATAAATCAGAAGATGACCCTGCGGAACCAATTGAAAGGAGTAAAGTTTCAGAATGGAGAAACCATTCAATCTTATTTTTCAAGGGTCTTCCAGATCAAGGAACAACTAGAAGTAGTGGATGAAATGGTGGAGAATGGTGAAGTTGTCATGACGACTCTGAATGGCCTACCTAGGTCATGGGACTCCTTCATTCGAGGAATCTGTGCAAGAAAGAAGTTGATTTCCTTCAGCAGACTACGGGAAGAATGCTCATAAGAAGAAGCAAGGCTTGTGGCACGAGAAGAAAAGATGGGGAATGAAGATCAAGCTCTCACAGCTCACACCAAGAAAGGGAAGTTCAAGAGAGATCCATCTCACTCCAAGAAATCTTCACATCACTTCAAGAAAGAAGAATATGCTTCACCTGTAATGAAAAAGGACATATTGGCATAATTGTCCCAAGAACAAGAAGGACAACAACAACTTCAACAAGAAGAAGAAGGGCAGCAAAAGAAGGTTTCATGCTCATGCTGCCAAGGATGATGAACCACCCAAGAAGAAGTCTAGGGAAGAAAATGATGATAGTAATGATGACTCATCAAGTGAAGAAGAGTATGTTCTAATCTCTTCTCTCACAGGTACTATCTCCCATGGTTGTAATGATCGGCTAATTGACAGTGGGGCTTCCAAACACATGACTAGGTTTAAAGAATCTTTTGTAAATCTGTCTGAACATGAATCACCCCATAAAGTGAAACTTGGGGATGATTTTCAATATCCCATCAAAGGAAGTGGTGAAGCCTCCTACAATCTAGATTCTGGAAAACCTTTGAAGATGAAAGAAGTTATTTATGTACCTGGGCTCAAGAAGAATCTTCTCTCCATTGCTACATTGGATGCAAAAGGTATGAGGGTTGCATTTGTGGATGGTCAAGTCCTAATGTGGCCAAAGGGTAAAACAATCGATGATGCAGTAATGGTTGGAGAGCAAGAGGGAGGATTGTACAAATTGAAGGGACAACCTGAACTTGCTATGGTGACATGAAGGCAAAGATTCATCCATAGTCATAGATCACATGGAGGTATGTATAATTTTTTTTTGCAAAAGTTAACTATTGAGTTATGCAGGTCATTGAAGAGAACAAGAACACATTGCTAGACATAACTAGCAAATATGGTGACCAGGTATGTGTTTCTTATATCATAGGATCTATTATATAAGTATGCATGACATGATTGATGATGTTTATTCATGAAGTCATAGGTTTGAATAATCATGGGTATATGCATATTACGTGTCTTACTTTATTTAATGTTATGACTAGCCAGAAGAGTCATAGGTTTGAGTAATCACAGGTTTAGACATGTTATGACTAACCATAAGAGTCCTATATAAACCTTGAATGCTAATGCTTATTATTTTTGTTTGAAATGATCATGACTATACATGCTTGAGATTATTGTGTTTTGATAGTATTGAGAATATACTAATGAATGTATGATTTTGTATGAGATCAAAAGGATAACACAATCATGATACTAATAAGCATGCATAGGGACCAAGGATGAATATGAGTTCAAGGACATGTAATCCAGGAAGCAAAGATCAAGAGGGAGCACTCTCCAGTTGCCCCTGCAAGGAAGCAAAGATCAAGAAGAAGCACACTCCAGTAGTTTCTACAAGGATGCATATATTCATAGGGAGATGACCATCTTTTTGCATTCCAAAGCAGAAAGGTGTAGAAGAAGCTACTTCAGCAGCTCCTGCAAGGAAACAAAGTGTCACGTCCCCTCCCATCCTACCAGCTAGGTGGAGAGGATCGTGAGGTTAAACCGGGCAATTAGCCCCATATCCATTAAATTAAACTCATTGATACAAATACATGTATAAGGGCATGCAATAGAAACACAACAGAAATTAAGTAAATGTTGTTGATATCTAATCATACACTCAAGATTTCTGTGACAGCCAAATAAAGACCTTTGCAGAATTATAAAAGATCATATGGACATGCATAAACTTGTAAAAGCTCAGCGGAAGTAAATTCAATAGCACATCCATCATTCATTCATTCATATATTCATCCAATGATAATTGCCAATTTAACGCACAAGAGAATACTTATCTTATACAGAAGTAGTCCCACGCAACTGGCTATGCAACTGCAACGTTCCACCCAACCGTAGGCCAGTGTGCTCCTCAATCTCTCAACACCACTGCCACCCCCGAGCTGGGCATGATCTCTACAAGGAACCAGGGAACAACAGACTCACACATAGCCAAGCATACACCAAAATGAGCCAAGCCAATCTACAATTGGGTTTATCAGGCTGCTAGGAGATGGAAAGGAAGAGTTGCTAAGCTAGTGAGCTCCAGCACAGAGCCAGGGATAACCTTGCAAGATCTATCTAGCTTGGCACCCACAATACCTACACACCCAGCACAAGGAAGTATTATTTTCTCTGCTATACAGTCCCTCAAGCCATACCTTCCCTATCTAGTGCTCTCAGGGTATGCATAGAAGAGTAACCAAAGCCCTCTTGATCTTCTTGAGAGGTTGTCTCCCCCACTATTGTCTCCCCCACTAGGTTTATCAAGCTACTTCTGTCCACTACCACTCCAAAACTTCAATTCACAGGTTCAAACCAAAAATGAGGATGCACACCATAGCAGAACACAATCATGGGGCAGGATAAAACGTTTTTACAGGTAGATGCATGAGATGGGGTTTCAGCTAGCTTAGCAAAACGTGGGAACCCACAAAAACGAAATGGGAAGTTGGGGAACAACCCAGGAAGCCAAAATACGTTTTTAGTAAAACGTCCAGGGTCAATTCGGGGCAAAAACGACCTCCCTCCTAGTCCCCAATTCGTGGCCTTCCTCTCCCAACTGTTATACCAGGCAAAAACGACTCCCAGGCATGGAAAAATGCAGGATTTTGATGAAAAACGTATATGGAAAGGCCCAGCTAACTCCAACTGCATGAATGAGTGAATACTGCCCATTCCCCATGGCTTTGGGCATCATTTCGTGGGTGTTTTCTTGTCCCACAAGCAAAAACACGAATTTCCAGGTTGATGGCTTGCCCATGCACGAAAATGGCTTGCCCATACTTCTTCATTTCCAAGGCATTAACTGCCTTAACCAATTTCTTGGGAGAATTAAATGATTGGGTGCATGAGACAAAATGGGTAGTTGGTGGTTTATGGGTTTCCCCATTGACACATGGATTAATACCATTGGCTCAAGGGTTTGAATAATTTCCCTCCCTATTCCTTGTAGAACCATGCCCCATCTCTTTTGTTGCATTGCATAGCCGGTTGTGGGTTTTTCATTAAAAATTCGTAATTACATGATGTCTTATATACATTGTGCCCATCTCGCACAAGAACCATAGGCATCTATTTTAATTGCCGATACATAAATGCTAAATCAATGGTGGGGCCTTGGCCTTGAGCTCCTCACCATGATTAAATATCAGTATTTACATCATTTACAAAGGGGGTCAATGGGGACGTGACACAAAGACTCAGAGGGAGTCCACCCAACAACCAAACAAAGATAAGTATTTGAATGAGCATTTCTTGTGTATTTGTTTGTTTAAATAAAATTGTTCAATGATACATATGCTTATGTTCCTAGACTTAGGATATGTATTTTGCATATTTGCATTAATGAACAAGATACTACTAATATGCATATGATGGGTAAGTGGCCTATGGCACTGTACAACATTCCATTGCTACTTATCTAGAATGAAACCTCTTTGCTGACATGTTGGTAGTTGTGCACACTCTTAACAATGTTCTGGTAGAGATTGGAAGGCATCTAGAAAGTTACGGGATATGGATAAATGTTGTATTGAAGCATTGGCTAAGATAATTGCATGACTGTATGACATATTTCGTTATGTGTAAGAATTTGTTCTGAAAAATATGAGATGTTTTCTAATCATGCAATTTAACTTGTTGTGTAGGAAAGGTCATATACCATCACCTACAAAAGAAGGACTACAACATTTGTTCAGCAACAAATTTATCTATTGAAGATATTGAAGTTCCCAGGATATGGGAAGAATGCCATGATCCATCGATCATGAAGAATGATGTTTGGGATGTAGTCCCAAGACCTGAAGGGAAGTTTGTTATGACTTCCATATGGATCTATCAGATCAAGCATGTTGCAAATGACAGCATAGAGAAATAGAAAAGTGATGAAATAGAAAATACACCAGATGGATTTTAAGACTGCTTTCTTGAATGGTGTAGCTGAAGAGGAAGTATATGTGGAGAAACCACTCAGTTTTGAAATACATGACAGGGAGTCATATGTGTGCAGATTGAAGAAAGCCTTGTATGGCTTGAAGCAAGCTCCCAGAACTTGGTATGGTAGGATGGACAGTTTCCTATCTATTTTGGGCTTTACCAAGAGTAAAGCGGATTCCAACCTTTACTACAAGGTTGAGGAAGGGAATCCTGTGATTCTACTCCTGTATGTGGATGAATTATTTGTAACAGGTGATGACAGATTGATTGCAGATACTAAGAGGAACCTTGCTGCTGAGTTTGATATGAAAGATTTGGGAATGATGCATTATTTTCTAGGTATGGAGGTGTGGCAGAATGTATGTGGGATCTTCCTTGGTCAATGGAAGTACACAATAGATATTCTGAAGAGATTCGGGATGATGGATTGCAAGGCCATGGCCACACCCATGGCATCGAATCTGAAGCTTCTATGTGATGCTTCATCTGAGCCAGTTGATATCTCTATGTATCGTCAAACGATTGGGTCCTTGATGTACCTGATGAACACGAGACCAGATATTTGTTTTGTTGTGAACACATTGAGTCAGTTCCTGATAGATCCGAGGAGTGTTCACCTGGTTGCTGTAAAGCATGTTCTGAGGTACCTGAAGGGTACAGTGGATTATGGGCTCAAGTTTGAAGTGAATCAAAAGTTTAACCTGTAGGGTTATGTTGATTAAGATTGGGATGGCAGTGCTACAGATAGGAAGAGCACATCTGGGTGTTGCTTCAGTATGGGATCAGGTGTGATCTCTTGGTTTAGCAGGAAGCAGTCCTGCGTAGCACTGAGTACCTCTGAGGCAGAGTATGTTGTAGCCTGTTCAGCTAGTTGTGAGGCAGTATGGCTACAATAGCTACTGTCTAAGTTATTTGATCTCCCATTGGATTCCACTAGTATCTTATGCGATAACTAGAGTTGTGTGAAGCTGTCTGAGAACCCAGTGTTTCATGACAGGTCAAAACACATAGAGATCAAATATCACTATATCAAGGATATGGTGCAGAAAGGAGCTGTGAAGCTCCTGTACGTTGCGACGGACAAGCATATTGCAGATGTGCTGACGAAGCCACTAGCCAGGGTGAAGTTCGAGTACTTCAGGGAGAGGCTTGGCGTTCTTCAGATTGATGACACTTCGAAGAAGAAGTGATGGACACATTTGCTGAAGCCATTCCAAGCATGTTGGAAGGAGGATCCTTCACATGGCTGTGGATGTAAGCGCTGGATGATGAGCATCAGGATGATGTTCTAGTTTCTGCTGGATATGATCAGTTGGATCATTTATATGTATGTACGCATCATGTTGGATGCTGGATATGATCAGTTGGATCATTTATATGTATGTACGCATCATGTTGGATGTTGGATATGATCGGTTGGATCATTTGTATGTATTTTTTATATGCATCATGTTAGATGCTTGGACCATGTATCTGTATATGTATCAGGTAGATACATTGTATGATCAGATAGATCATGTATGTTGATATGTATCAGGTATGATTAGGTAGATCATGTATGTTGATGGATAAATTATGTGGATCATGTATCTATGTATCAGGTGGATACACTGTGTATGATGATATGTATCAGCTAGATACTTGGTGTGCATCAGGTGGATGCATTGTATGATCAGGATGATCGTGGATGACGAGCTTCTCCAGATGACATGCAGTAGGATGTTGCAGTGATGATGATCAGGATGATCAGGTGTACATCAGGATGATGTATGGTGAGTATCAGATGATACTTTGTGGCTGTGGATCAGATTGTGCAAATGAGCATGTCTGGAAGATCCTATAGGTCAAATTTGCATATCCATAACAGCTTGGGATGCTCTTTCGAGACATTGCTCTAGGAAGACATGTAATTTGTGCCCTGGGAGATCTTCAGGTCAAAGTTGTGTACCCGTAACATCCTGAGATGCTCTTGCGAGGTTTTGTCCTATGGCATGTAATTTGCTCCTAGGATATTTGGATAGGATGAAAAAGGCCTCAGATGCTTCATCCAGGTTTTGCCATGACCACATGTAATTTGCTCCTGGGAGATCTGGACAGGATGAAAAAGGCCTCAGATGCTTCAGCTAGGTTTTGTGGTGGGATCACATGTAATGTGCTCCTGGGAGATCCGACAGGTAGAGCTGTGTGCTCGTAACATCTTGGGATGCTTCAACTAGGTTTTGTGATGGGTCACATGTAATGTGCTCCTGGGAGATCCGATAGGTAGAGCTGTGTGCTCGTAACAGCCTGGGATGATTCAACCAGGTTTTCTGATGGGTCACATGTAATGTGCTCTTGGCAGATCCGACAGGTAGAGCTGTGTGCTTGTAATAGCCTGGGATGCTGCAGCTAGGTTTTGTGACGCACGTAATAAGTCCTGAGGATTCCACAGTATGGCTAGTGATGATGAAGACCTATAGGTTGTGGGCCTACATCCAATATGAAAAAGGACTGGCTCTGTAGAACTTCCTATGACGAGTAGAGTCAGAGATTGGTTGAGATAGCAGCAGTGACGATGATGATGACGATGATCACGAGAAGAAGACTTGTCTAGCAGAACTGTGTCAAGAAATACCTTCCTAGTTAAGAGGGAGTGATGATGTATATGTAACTTCGGAATGTATTTCATCTATGTATTTCATATATATTTATTGTACCCTTATTAGAGATGTGTTATTCCTCTATAAGGAAGTGTCGTCATGTGGATTGACAAGTGTCGCAAGTGTGTGTACTTGCCGATGGGTTATTAGACCACCATGTGTGGGGTCGGCCTTGAAATATATATTATATTGTGGATGTATCTAGATAGACAAGTCGGCCCCATAGTGTAACTGGGCAAACAGGTTAGTATAAATAGAGATCGGGAGATCTCTATTTTGATCACTCGGAAACTCACACTTCTCTCACTCAGAAAGTGGCGCACTAGTGAGGAGGAGGATCATCTGCTACTAGGAGACTATCTCAAGTGTATTTTGTTTGTACTTTGGTTGAGCCATTGCTCTCTCTATCTCTGAGGAAGTTGTGGGGTTTTTCACCTTAGGGTTTTTCCCACGGAAACTCCGTGTCTCTTGTCTCTCATTCTTTTGATTCTTGTGATGCTTGTCATGCTTATTGTGATTGTTATGCATTGATATACTGTATATGTTATTCTCTCAGTAAAGATCCAAGAGTATTGTGAATTAATGCTCAAAATTTAACAATTTAATATATATATAAAATGCTTCCTTAGTTATATGAAAAACAAATAATGTTTACTTCCTGTATAGTTGTATTTCATTATTCTTATCACTACTGTGTACTTAAGAAATAGATAGAAATCATTTTTCTATATATCCAATTATGTTTATAATGTCATAGCTGCAAGGAAATAGATGTGTTCATTATATCAAGGTTGTACATAACAGTCATCACATAGTTTTTCACATTGCAAATATACATACTATTATCATTTCTTTCTATAACTATTTCCTATGGTTTTATAGCTTAAATAGATGTTAAAATTATTTTAAATATTTTGTTGCTACTAGTCATTTCATTCATTAGACAGTCAAACTGTAAGTGTCAACTTCCAATCTGAGTTCATTTTCAACCCTAGCTACAATTGTCTTTTCCATTTCCATCGTTTTACATTTTGGAACAAAAACAATCAATGCAAGCTACGAATTGAAATCCTAGTTTCATTTTCAAAGACTTTTTTAAAGGGTTCTTATCAAAACTTAAGCATCTCTCAGAAATGAGAATCAATTTAGGGTTTGACCCTGTTTTATTTCCATTCCTAAAAATGAAAGAGTAAAACCATTTCATCTATTTTCGTTCTACAGTACAACTTACACAGGCTGCTAATCAAAGCCAAAGTTCATTTGGAAATACATTCAATATCTATTCAAACCAAAACGCAAACTAGGGTATGACCCATACATTTCCATTAAAATGATTTGAATACCATTTCCTACAACACATTTTACAGAACTATTAACCGAGACAAGTTCCACAGAACCAACTTACATTTTTACTCATTTAAGTTTCAGTTAGATACCAATGAAGAGACAATTCTTTTCGGGTGCACTTTCTATAAATTTATCTTCTACGACAGAGTATAAAATCCATAGCTTGAAGAATCACGATGTCAACTTATAGTATCAAGTCTTTTAACACAGTCGTCTTACACAGGGATAAAAAGCATACATTTCATTACCAAGAAGTCATATATTGTTTTTACAGTAAATGAGCCCTCGACTCCAATTCATATTCTCATAATTTAAAGACAAACAGGTCATAACATTGATTTTTTATCTCAAGAACTTTTACAAAGACCCAACTTCCAGAAAACAAAGTCGTTATGCTTGGAAACAAAAGATGTAACATGTTTTTCCAAAAAAACAAAACATACAGGGTTTATGCCCAAGCTCAACATTGGAAACCAGTCCTCAAAAATATCGACATTGACAAGCTTAACATTCCCCAGTTTGACGAAGATAAATATCAAGGTAGAAACCAAAAACCATTTAAACAATTGAAAGTTACACCACCGAAAGACAGAAATCAATTGTTTTACAATGGCGCTTTGAAGTTCTTCAAACATCAAACATCAACGAGTCACAGCCAAAACCAGTAACCATCTTGAACCTCATTCAACCATAGTCATAGTGCACCTATGAGGGTTTGGAAGACCCAGAGCTTACCGGTTGAAAGCTCACCGAATTTGCAAAACCCTTGCTCAATTTTCTTCCTCACAATCTGCAACTGACACAAACACGATGGCTCAGAATTTAGATGACTAACACACTTTCAAAAGGAAAGATTAAATACATTAAAAGAATCGTTCTTTGCTACAGGAAAACTTACCATGCTAAAAGCTACCAAAGCATTCCACTTTCACCACATAAGCGATGGTTTTCCACACTGGTAGACGAGACAGGAAAACCCCTTTGACTATTGTCACCTGGGTGTATCTTCCACTCATTCTAAAACAAATAATTTCTAAAAACTATCAACCCGACGATTACGTGAACCAGAGAACCAGACTCTCATAACAATGCCATGACTACGGATTAAAACAATGCAACTCCAACCTGAACCATGGGTTTCGAGGTCGAATCACTTAACAAACCTCCTACCAAAATTTTGGCATCCTGTCGGCCACATAGACCATAATATTAACACATTAAACAACATTCCAAAACTCATATACCACAACAACGATCGAAATTAGGGTTAAGATCTAACGGCTAAATCTCATCACAATCAACGTTCATGATCTTGCCAACAAGATTGCATTGGGTCGAACAACCCGTGCAATTAATGCTAAGTCATTTCACATGCAAGGCATTTGCCACGATGGATCACGTTGGATTGTTTTCACATCCAGCTCGAAGGAGTACTAACTCTTAACCATTACAAAATAGTCTCAAATTTCACCAAGACAGTGTTATCACCATACGTGGAATGGCATTGATCCTTGTCACCTACGATTTCATTTCAAACCTTTAATGCAAAATCGAGACTCGATTCCCTTGATATCTCAAGCCTTGTGCCATTAATGAACCAGTCGTTCGCCACCCTGTCACATTGAATGCATGTCAGTGCCCTCAAGTCTTATGATATAGTCCCTTTGGATATTTATAAATTTAATAAGTTATTGTTAGTTTTGCATAGTAGATATATATTCTAATTATTTAATCACGAATTAGAATATCAAGACTTACATTAGCCATGTTAAAAATCAATTTTTCATATGATTTCGATTTGGTGAACTATTATATAGAACAATGATATTATTGCAATTTCATATTATTCGAAAAGTTGCAAAATTTCCTATATAACATATAGTATGAATAGTTGTTTTTATAAATTGCTATGTAGGATGTCAATCACAAAAATCATATGGTTAGTAGAATAACCATAAGTCTTTTATCTCTTTTTGAAAGACAAATAATGTAGGAGTTACACTTTTGATTTGGTAACAAAGCCAATGTTGTATATAAACTATACTTTAGCCTTAAACTCCATACTTTGACTCCTATTACATCGCTTTTGACGATTAGTAATATAATCATGACACTAATACTTTACAAGTATTTATCATCCTAAGATGACGACAAAACCGGCTATAACAACTACAAGAATTACAACAACAAGGCTTTCAGCATGATGACGTAAATAGAGGATTCTGTTCTAAACATTGTGGAGTCGTCAAACAACATCTTAAAACAATAATTATAGCATTGAAACCCATACCTGCTCACTTCTGGTGAGTCGCAATAGAAATTATAACATTCTATTTATTTATGACACTGAAACTGAACTACACGTACTTCATTCTTACCTGTCGTCTACACACAGGACATTCATTAAGCTTTAGTGTTGTAGCTAAGTAAGATCTAGGGTACCTCATAGGACACCCTTATGTAGCAAAATCAAACTGTTAGTATCTTTGCAAAAGAGAAAGTGTCGCATCTTTTTCCCAATCTGTTTATTTCATTATCATCATAATCATGTTTACTAATTATGTGTTAAAACGGTCATCATCTTATTGTTGCTAAAACATAAATTAAAGTATGTTTAATACTAACAACTGTACAACTAATGCTGTCATAATCTCAATTATTATTTGCGCAATTATTAATATCATGATTAATGCTATTATTAAAAATTTTAAATTTTTATGAAATTTCGGGATGTTAAATTAATGTGAGCAAGCCTTCTATGCCATAGCTCACTTGGGCTAGTGGCTTCATGAACAAGGGAAGCTTTTGGATGGCCCTTGAGTTTGTATAGACCTCCTTCCTCTTCACCAATAACAATTGCATCCTCAATTGATTTTCCTTTGGACCACATGAGCACTTGTCCATCTATGAATGCAATCCTATAACATTTCTTATCTAATGTTGAGATAGAGAGTAAGTTATTCTTCAAACCTGGTACATATAAGATTTCCTTCATCTTCAATGGGGTTCCAGAATTAAGTTTGTAGCTTGCTTCATCAATTCCCTTGATGGGATATTGATAGTCGTCTCCTAGAGATACCTTCTGTGGAGAGGTCTTTTCTTCAAGTCTTAAGAAAGTCTTCTTTCATCCTGTCATGTGCTTTGAAGCACCACTATCAATGAGCCATGTATCTTCTCCAGGTGTTACAGACCTAGAGAGTGAAGAGAATAGAACATATTCTTCCGCATCTTCTTTTTCTATTTTAGTTCTTTTCTTTTGAGGCCTTTCCTCTTCCTCTTCTTCACTATAATCTTCTGCCAAATGTGCTTGATGCCTTTTGTGAAGATTCTTCTTCTTCTTTGAAGGACAATTTCTAGCAATGTGTCCTAGTTTGTGACAACTATAACATTGAACTAAGGAGAGATCTATTTCTGAGTTTAATCCCCCTCTCCTTTTAAATCTATGAGGAGGTTGAGACTCCTCGTGACCATTCTTCTTGGAGTTGAAATGAATCCTTCTTCTTCTTCTCGTATGAGTAGCCAAAGCTTGGTCATCCTCCTTGAGAAGGGCTTCTCTATTAGATACCCTAGCTTCTTCTTGAATGCAATCCTTCCATACCACATCAAACTTCATACTTTCTTTCCTGGAACACATAGTTTGGATGAAAGATGCCCAAGGTCTAGTGAGACCATTTAGAGCAGTCATGAATAGTTCATCTTCATCAAGGGTATCTCCAATGGCATCTAGTTGTTCCTTGAACTGGGAAACCCTTGAGAAATAGTCTTGAATAGATTCTCCTTTATTCATCTTTGTGCTCTTCAATTGAGCTCTCAAATTCATCTTCCTATTGATGTTCTTTCCCTCATACATTCACTAATACAAAATGAGAGATAAGTGACCAAAAAAACGACCAAAATCCACATATAAATGACCACTTTTGAGTTGGTGACCACTGGTAGCAAATTAGTGGCCATATATCACGCAACCAAAAATGCGGTCATATTTAGCTTGGTCATTTATAGCTTATCTTGTGGTCATATATTTGGTCGTATATTTGGTCATTAATTTGGTAATATATTTGGTCATTAATGGTCATGTGATAAATTACCGCTAATTTTTTACCAGCGATCACCAACTCAAAAGTGATCATTTATATGCATATTTTGGTCATTTTTTTGGTCACATATCTCTCATGTTGTAATGGTGGTCGTTTATATGCAAATTTTGGTCATTTTTTAGTCATTTATCTATTTTTAGTGGTTTCAGAATATAAATAGGGCACGGTGGAATCGAACCACCAACCTCCTGCCTATAAGGCAGGTGCTCCACCATTGAGCTAACACCCTTAAATAGAATTCTTTATGGATTGATATGAGAATAAAATGTAAGGAGTTGGATATTAACATTGGACACACTAAGCCGGAGTCTACATGTAAATACAAAGTTACGAATAATTGAAATTTTTACAAGTCATATTTTTTGAGTGAAGGAACAGTCTAGGCATTTCAGAATGTAGTCTTGTGACACGTGGAATATTAGCAATATGTCAAAGCAATGCAGTCCAATGTTTGAAAAACACTATTAAACAAGATATACCTTAGCTTCACTGAATAAGCAGCGATCAGAAAGTGTGTCGGATTCATGCTATAAACATTGATAAGACATTTTTAAGCACTTGTCAAGCTTCACTGAATTAAAGACAATAATATCGCCAAAAAAAAGTACTTCCCTCCAATGAAAGAAAAAAGAATATAACCTTCCATGCCCCAATAATGATGAGTAGGAGAAAAAAGATCAGTTCGATGCTGGTTATCCTTGAGGCAATTGGGTTATGACTGTAAAACTGATGACATTGGATGCCAATGGATTTGAGTCAGAATGGCCGCATGACAGTGGTTATATGTTGATCGAGATCTAGTTGTGGTGATGAGTATATGGTAGCCATGGTTATGTATTTTCATGGGAGTGGCTGTTTGATCAATATATGGCGGTCTCTGCTTATTGGATGAATATTTCACAAAGGGGAATGCCTTTATAAAAGTAGATGTCTACTCATGGTTATGGATTTAAGTTTGATCGATTAGATGAAAGTGTGTACATAGCTCCAGTAATGGCCATGAAGATAGGAAGCTCTGGTTATGGATTTCAGTTGGGTGGCTGTATAATAGTGGGTGCCTTCACATGTTTAAGGATTTGAGTTGGGTTCATTGATTTCGTATTGTTGCAGAAGCATTTGCTAAGCTTGGAAGCAATTTGGCAATGAATATAGACGACCATACTTACAATTTATCGCCTATGGCGAAATTAGGTCTGTCTCAATATATTTATATTTCTAAACAACAATAACTATATAGGATAGCACAGGCTTATCTCAACCCGGGTCTGATTTTCTCCTCATAGATGCGAAGTATCTCAAGGTCCTGTATATTTGATATGCCTGCTATTTGTATGAACTTAAATATGCAAATATGCATTCTTGAGCTTAGCAACATGAAAGTGCATATCAGACTCCAATTTAGATGGGTGTGTATTAATGTACATATTCAATGGACTCTTTGCACTGTTACATACACAAACACACAGACGATTTTCGTCCCCAACCTCCAGGGGACCTTAGAATGCACCTTGCTTCGCTAGATGCAATAACTGATATTTTTTTTTAAAATGCAATTATTTACAGGGAATCTTGAAGAGCAGATGGATGAGGAAGCAGTAGATGAATTTATGAACTACCAACCCGAGTCTAAGAAGAGAGGACTTACAGTAGAACAAGTGAGGTCTCTAGAGAGGAGTTTCAAAATCGAGACCAAGCTGGAACCAGAGAAGAAAATACAGTTGGCTCAAGAGCTTGGCCTTCAACCTCATCAGGTAGCTCTTTGGTTCCAGAACAGAAGGGAAATATGGAAGACCAAGCAGTTTGAGAGAGATTACAACATTCTCAAAGCTACTTATGATACTTCGAAATATGATTTTGAGGGATTCCAGCAGGAAAATGAAAATATCAATGCTGAGGTTGGAAACTATAACCAATGGATGAACCAATGATTTTTTTAGATTCGTTCTTTCTATGTGTTATTTCACACTGATCATATCTTTCATACAGATCAATTTTAGAACGACAAGAATCAAAAAAAGAAAATTTGGCTGAAAAGTAAGGTTACATTTGGGTTTTAGAAATAGAAAGAACCTTATGAATTTGGTTTGTTTTTTATTTTTATTTTATTTTCTGTGGGGGGTTTCTTTGAGAACTGCAAAGTGGACACTGCAATGGAGTCTAAGGTAACCTGTTCGAATAATCCATGAGTCACGAGTTCCATTCTTACCCTATACTGTTGTACGAACTCATAAATCGCCGAATTATCATGATAAACAATTCCTAACTGTCTAAAGTAGAACTTTCAAACCATCATGAGATTTTAGATGTCAATAAGAAAAGAGTTATGATTGAATTCCTAAGCTTCATCAGTTCAAAATCAAATTTAATCCTGGAAATTGCCAGGTGACCAAACCCATGGCTGCTGGTAGAATCCCCTGTCCTGGATCTTTTTCTGTCTCCTCTGCTTTTTGAAGAGAAGCTTTGGAATTTTATTTGGAGGGTGAGCATAAGGAAAGAAAAATATAGTTTCAGTTATAGCAAAGTTGCAGAAATGAGAACTTTTCTTTTCCTTTTCAATGTTGCAAGAAAAAAAACTAAATGTGAAGCAAAATATCTTATTTCTTTTGTAGTTTCTGATGTTGTCATGTTGCAACTGGAGGGTCTGAAAGAAAAGATGGAAGAAGCTGATTGTTGCAAAGAGGACAATGATAGTGACATGGGTACATCAATGAAGATAACAAGCACCATTGAAAATAGCAAGAAACTTGCAGCAGATGTTGTGGGAGAGCAGAATGATATTGACATCAAGCCTTTCAGTGATTTTACACTGCTCTTCAAGGAGAAAGATATGGGTTTGGAGAAGATGGATTTTAAGCCGTTTAGGTTAATGCTATTGAATGAGAAAGAGGGATCTTTTAGCCCAGGCAGTGATTGTAGTGCCAATGGACGGAATGAAGACAAGAACCCCCCACATCAAATCCTTAGTCAGATTGAACAGGCTTCTTCATCTATGAAATACCCATATGGTAGTATGGTACTAATAATATAGCAGCTATGGATAGCATCAATGACCAAGGTATTATGCATCTGGATGAGGCGCTCTGTGGCATGGGGGTTCCTTCAAAGGCATATCACCAACTTTTAAGAATAGATGAAGGATATCTTTAAGAAGACGCTTGCAATCACTTTGCCAATGAAGAAGACCAAGGTGTTGCAAGTACTCTGCCATGGTGGGAGTATTGGCCTTGAGGTCATGAATCTGCTACATGGGATTGAGACTTGCTCATTAGTAGTGCAATATCTCACCCTTGCAGTAGATATATGGAAGAAAGGAAAAATGAACCTTATGGCCAAATTAATATTCTGTTGGTAAGAGGATTATTGTAGATTCTTATGGCTTACAACGAAGTCTGCTTAAACTTGTAAAAGAGGCAGATTCTTGCAATAGTAGATTAATGTAAATTTCAGTATGCATTAATTGTATATTGTGGCTATGTTCTGAGGATATTGCAGTGGTGGTGGGTGGAGGAGAAATAGTAAAAGAGAGACACTGCTAAGATATAGATTTAGGTTCAACGTATATTGGTCCTTTGGAGCCTCTGTGAGACAACTTCTATCTTGGCACATATTCAAACTAAACAATTTTGTAGGATAATATGCAGCCTGGATTAGCTTATAGATTAGTTACTAAATTCATATTATTGTATGTACAGAAGAGGAGAAACCCATGGAAAGAAGGGGCCTTCCTTTAGGCATGCCATGTATTCTCCATGATAAGTTTATGCAAGCTTTATTATAAATTTGTATGGTTCAACTTAAAGGAGAGTGAATTGATGAAAATATTATAAGCATTCAGGCTAAGCTTAACCTACGTAGACAGTGGTTCTATATAAACCTACTAGTAAGATATGTAGAAATCTATACACAAGAAGGATAATAACCTATTTCATAATCAATGCTCTATTCAATTACAACACTTGTTGCACAAAATATGATATTCTCTGAAGGAAAAATGAACAGACCATATTAGCATCTTTAGACTGTTGCTGCATCTTCCTACAAGTAGGCTTGAAAAGTTTTGAATATTCTGATTACCATAAAATGTTTGGGACATTGTTTTTAAGATACTCACATGCAAGAGTTTAAGATTAATGAAAATTTGACTCTATGGACATTGTTATCCCTATTCAGAGCTCCATGCTTTTATCTTTGACTCTCCCTCCAGGGAGGGGTAAGCAGTGGCATGAATCAAAATCCTTTGGTGGTGATTGCCCAAAGGATCTCTCTTAGTAGGATGCACTGGATCCCCATGTCATGACCCTACAACTGGTGGTGGTTGATGCAACTGTAGCACACATTACAGCAGAAGGAGGTCAAGAGAAGGAAAAGTAGAGATTGATTCTCCCTGCCCTTTTCATACAAACTTTTCTTTTTTTCTATATTATTGATTACGTGGGCTCTTAGTAGTCCCTTTTGATTCATTTTTGTAATGGGTTGTACAAGTCTATTGTGGAAGCCTGGATTCTTCTTGGCTTTTTGACCGAGTGATCATAATTGATGAGATGTACTCTTGGTTATTCAGTTAATAAAGAGTACATGATATGTTTCTTGGGAAATAAAAAATTAAAAACATAATTTTTGTCATTGGGAAAATATATATATATATATATATATATTCTTTTTAATAATTTATCTTTTAATATTCTTTAAATTCCTCATTTCGCCAATTCCTATAATAACGAGGGTTCATGTTTCCATACCATCCCTGTTTTGAACATGAAACCCGTTTCCATGTTTTATGCAACCCAATTTTAAATTATTTAAATACGCATCTATATAAGTGAGGCACTATCCCACTATACGTCCCCTCCATCCAAAGTTCAAAACTAGCACACCTCCATCCGCATAAACGCTGGTATTTGCCACTTAAACCGATACAAATAACTCATCGTATACAAGGTTGAAAACAACTTTTGTTACAAATTTAATGATAGAAATCATACAAACTTCTTAGTTGAACTTGAAAACAATTATGCATTGTATTTTAAGTATATATTCCATAATTTTCCCACCTCAAGCCTTTTCCTATTTAAACAATTCAAAAACGACAAATATAAAATTTTCAATTTAGAATTCCGGACCTGCACTAAGTGCATAAATAGAGTTTATAAAGTTGACAACACTTTGTTTACAAATCAAATCCAATAGAATCAAATTTAAGAAAAAAACAATAAAACATTGCTATTACCTTGGAATTTACAGTAAAACATCCAAAATTGGCTTCACATAGTCTATCCTCAATATCAAGCAGAACCCAAGGCCTGCAAAATATAGACAAAGTATTTATGTAACCATTTCTTGTGCTAATGGGAAATTGCAATTGCCTTACATAGTGAAACAAAACAGCTCCCTTAGTAGGAATAGAAGGTGTTTCCATTTGAAAGGACATATCATGTACCAAAATATGTGATATGTAATTGTTTGGAACAACAGAAGATCAAGAGATTTCATAATGGTTCACAACTAAGGCAAGCACACAGTTCACAAATTAAATGTTTAAGCAGTGCATTAGGTTACACAACAAAAGCAAATACGAGCCTATATAAACATGGGAACTGAAAAAAATTATGCTTATAAAATATTTCATAAACATATCAAAAATTTAATTGACAAGTTTCAAAAATTAAAATAAAATTCAAAGCATCACACTGGGTTATATAAGAAAATGCAATCTCAGTCCAGACACTTTTTGTTTTAAAGAGTGTCAACATAAACAATCTCTTATTTAAGATGTAGTCAAATACAACATAGAAGCCATTCATGATAAAGAATTCCATACCTTCCATTTGAAGACACAATAAGAAATTTGTCGTCTTGCAAACGAGCATACACCTTCATCAAACTTGGACGATCATGGAACAATACACACCCACTTGTAAACTTCTCAAAATTCAGGCATGGGACTCAGAACAGACATGACCTTTATCACATTAGAACAGGATACATCTTTTTCTAGATTATCCAAAATGAGAACTTCTGAAGAAGAAAACTGTATCTCCTAGAACTCAACCTATAGATCATTACTAATATGATCATGGCTTGGCTGTACATCTTTTTCTATACTATCCAAAATGAGAACTTCTGAAGAAGAAAACTGTATCTCCTGGATCTCAACTTCCAGATCGTTACATATATGATCATGGCTTGGCTGTTCACTCTCTCTTGGAACCGAACCAAACTTACTTACCGGATCAACACTTACAGGTAAGAATTCCCATAGATGAGCATGATTACTATGTTGCCTACTGATATCCTTACTTCCATAATTAGTTTCATTGTCTCTGTCAGATGAAAGAACCACTGCTTCAGGAATCTCTTGTGATGGATTTATGCACTTGGATGCATTTTCATCAATATGCTCCTCCACAGATTGTGTTTGAAGATAACTTGAGTCTGTAAAACTATCACATGGATCCTTTCTCTTGTTAAGATTCACAGATGGAGTTGTCAAGCAACTGGTTCTTAAAGCATCAATGGCAACATTAACAGATTCCCCTTTTTCAGTGTCCACTGCACCAAGTAAAACCTTAGGCGTTTGCACCTCATTGCTTATTAGTTGTTTCATAGTCAGTTTGTTCTCATTCATTCGAACCTCTTCAACATTTTGGATAGTCTGATGTTGATTTCCACTCAAGTCTTTAAAGAAATCAAGAGGTTCCCTTGAATTGATTGGTTTAGGAGCTGATGTTGTCAAACTTGATTGTAAAGTAGAAACTCCATTAGAATCATTAGTTGGTTGTAAGAAATTCTCTAAAGCACTCTTATGTTCACCTTTCTTGATATTCTCCTGAATGTGTCTTTCACTGAATAGCATTTTGTTGCCTCCATGCTTTTGCTTCTTAACCCTGCCCCAAGAAGCAGGGAATTTTTTTCCCCACCCTTATCCTATGAAATTTCTTGACCCTTCCCATTCTCTTCCATTGTCAACTGTTTGCTTATTATTTCACTCTTGTACTCTCACTGTTGAGATTTATGCAAGAAGACTTGTCAATGCCATTGTGAACAATGTTATGCTCACTACTTTCCTTGAGAAGTTTATCACAATTCTCTTCTTGAAGATTGCCACTATAGCAAGGCCTTACATTTTCAATAACCTCTACACAATCATCCAAATACCCAAATCTATTATTTGTTGTATTCACACTGTTACCAACAGTATTGATGGAGCCAATAGCACATGAGACAGAGCAAGTGTATGGATGTTCTATTTGCAATTTACCGGACACTGAATTCGGATTGGAAATATCAGGATTTTGTTATGTTCTTACTATATTTAGATGTGTTCCCTTACATTCATTGGGATGCTTTACATCAACAGTAGTTTTTTTACTAGTATTTGGTATAATTTCATGCTCAAAATCTGTATTACCTAAGGATAAAGATGGTGCTTCCGGTGGAGGAAAATATTTCTTTCCCATATCACCATCCCCTTCTAGCATTAATATTTCAATATATCTGCCATTTTTATTTAACATGGTATCTTTATGTGAATACTTGGAACTTTTTGTTTATGATCCCACATCAGACTCACTTTCAACAGAACTTTTAAGCTCATGATCACTGACTGCTGGTTCTTCTAGCAAGGGCTCAGAACTAGTGAGAACATTCTCTGTGTTGCTTACCCCCTTCTTAGCTTTCTTCTCCTTTATCTTTTTTTGTGATGATCGAGACCCGAAATGATGATCAGATGCATGTACATAAGTTTTTCAACACATCAATGCAAATGCCCAAGAACTCTAAGCATTATTGCTATCAGACTAAGATCATTAGAAATTAGAATCATATTGTCTCTCTTTGCACTAGACAAAACAACTCATCCCTACTATTAGGGGTATCACAAGACATGTGTTGTTTACAGACATCTTTAAGCTTCTTAGCTCTCTCATGCTTGTTATTAAATAAAGGCTCTATAGATCGCTAATACTCACTTTTCCGTTTGCTCTCTCCCGTGCTTCCTGTTTATCTTTTAAGTTTATTGCATCTATTCCTACAAAACATTGACATGCCAAGTATTGGTAAATACTGAGCCCCACATATTTTATCAAACCTTGCCTAAAACTTTAATGGAAAAAATTATATACGTGTATATGTGACATGTGTACATGCAGAATATAAATTTTACATCACCAACCTTTTGTATTTGTTATCTTTCTCCTTGAAGTATTCCTGCCAATAGATCATGTCCTAGAGTTCAATTTTTCCACCACCAACCTTAGAAAAGAGTTAATTATAGGGTGAGTTTCAATGCTTCATGTACTCAACAAGCAGATGTTCTCATAGGAAATGGAGGTACTTTGATTTGCACATGGACCATCTTGCCATAGAACCTTGAAAGTACATGTACATTATTCTTCCCCATCTACCAAATGGTGCTTGGACCGATAAACCTGCAATCAGATATGCCATGTTACTAGCTTGTGGTGGACTACCTTTATTACATGCTCAAGCACAGTCCAGCTCAACTTTGCAATATCAACATGTGGGAAGAACACAATTGATGGAATATTTGACAGCTCAGAGACATCTGCATCTAAATGTTTCCTCTTTTGTTGCAAGGATATAATAAGAAAACAATGGAGTATAACTGAATAAAAAATGGAAATCTTCATCCCTTTGACACATGTAGACTAACAAAAACATATAAAGAATTTTAAAAACCAAAAAAGTTGAAACTGCCAATAAAATTTCAGCAAATCTTGAATAGTTTTAGCCTCTCTAATTATAACTCGAACCACGCCATATAATCAATCAACAGAAGTTACGTTCTGCACTTTTTCAAACTAAACATCAAGTAGCTTGCAAATTAATTTGGTTTGCATCCCATCAATTTGTTCTTTAAGGTAATTACTTATTGGACACATGCTGCACTTCCATTAATGGATAGAGGTTGATCAATGAAGCATGCAATGAGAGTTAGATAACCCTCCAAGGGGATGGGTCAAGTTCAATTTCAATGGAGCTTCCAAGGAAAACCTAGGTCTAGTAGGGACATGGAGATTGCTTGGGGATGAACATGGTAACATCCTAGGTATGTCTTACAAATTTTTGGATATGGAATCTATGAAACAAACAAAGATTGAAGGCTGTTATCTTTTGAAATTACTCTGAAAGTGTTTAAAGTTTAAACCATGTTTGGGGGTGCTTCAAGAGATTTGGGGTTACTCTAAAAGTGTTTAGAGTATGTTTGAGGGTGCTTCATGAGATTTTGGGTATATGGTGTATGATCAACCACTAGATGGTCTGTGATGGATTTGCACATTGGGGATGGCTTACTCCATGATTGCATGACCTTAGTTGGGTGCTTGCATGACATTCTATGATTCTTCATTGACGCATTGGAGATCTTCAAACAACTTGGAAACATTCTACATGTACATGCTAGCTAGATGGAGGAGGTTGCTTGCTTAGAGAGTGCCCTGCATTGGAGGAGGAGAATTTGGCATTTGGGAGGAGAGCATTGAGACCTAGACAACATGGGGTAGTTGGGATACTTGCATGGAGGCATTGAATTGACTTGGGGATGCTTTTGCTTCTTAACCCTGCCCCAAGAAGCAGGGAATTGTTTTTCCCACCCTTATCCTGTGAACTTTCTTGACCCTTATGATTCTCTTCCAATGTCAACTGTTTGCTTTTGCTTCTTAACCCTGCCCCAAGAAGCAGGGAATTGTTTTTCCCACCCTTATCCTGTGAACTTTCTTGACCCTTATGATTCTCTTCCAATGTCAACTATTTGCTTATTCTTTCACTCTTGTAACTCCGACTGTTGAGATTTATGCAAGAAGGCTTGTCAATGCCATTATGAACAATGTTATGTTCACTACTTTCCTTGAGAAGGTTATCACAATTCTCTTCCTAAAGATTTCCACTATAGAAATGCCTTACATTTTCAATAATCCCTACATAATCATCCAAATACCCAAATCTATTATCTGTTGTATTCACACTATTACCAACAGTATTGATGGAGCCCATAACACATGAGACAGAGCAAGTGTATCGATGTTCTATTTGCATTTTACCGGGAATTGAATTCAGATTGGAATATCAGGATTTTGTTCTGTTCTTACTATATTTAGATGTGTTCCCTTACATTCACTGGGATGCTTTACATCAACAGTAGTTTTTTTACTAGTCTTTGGTATAATTTCATGCTGGAAATTTGTATTACCTAAGGATAAAGATGGTGCTTCAAGTGGAGGAAAATATTTCTTTCCCATATCACCATCCCCTTCTAGCCTTGATATTTATCTGGCATTTTTATTTAACATAGTATCTTTATGTGAATACTTGGAACTATTTGTTTCTGTTCCCACACCAGACTCACTTTCAACAGAACTTTTAAGCTCATGATCACTGGTTGTTGGTTCTTCGAGCAAGGGCTCAAAACTAGTGAGTTCTCTGTGTTGCTTACCCCCTTCTCAGCTTTCTTCTCCTTTATCTTTGATTGTGATGATCGAGACCCCAAATGATGATTAGATACCTGTACATAATTTTTTCAACACATCAATGCAAATGTCCAAGAACTCCAAGCATTATTGCTATCAGACTAAACTCATCAGAAATTAAAATCATATTGTCTCTATTTGCACTAGACAAAACAACTCATCCTTGCTATTAGGGGTATCACAAGCCATGTGTTGTTTCCAAACATCTTTAAGATTCTTATCTCTCTCATGCTTGTTATTAAATAAAGGTTCTATAGATCTCTAATACTCACTTTTTCGTTTGCTCTCTCCCGTGCTTCTTCCTGTTTATCTTTTAAGTGTATTGCATCTATGCATGCAATACATTCACATGCCAATTATTGGTAAATACTAAGCCCCACATATTTTATCAAACCTTGGCTGAAATTTTAATGGAAAAAATTATATACGTGTATATGTGACATGTGTACATGCAGAATAGAAATTTTACATCACCAACATTTTGTATTTGTTATCTTTCTCCTTGAAGTGTTCCTGCCAATAGATTGTATCCTAGAGTTCAATTTTTCCGCCAACAACCTTAGAAAAGAGTTCATTATAGGGTGAGTTTCAATGCTTCCTACAATCAACAAGCAGATGTTCTCATAGGAAATGGAGGTACTTTGATTTGGACAAGGACCAGCTTGCCATAGAACCTTGAAAGTACATGTACATTGTTCTTCCCCATCTACCAAATGGTGCTTGGACTGATAAACCTGCAATCATATATGCCCTGTTACTAGCTTGTGGTGGACTACCTTTATTACATGCTCAAGCATAGTCCAGCTCAACTTTGCAATATCAACATGTGGGAAGAACACAATTGATGGAAAATTTGGCAGCTCAGAGACATCTGCATCTAAATGTTTCCTCTTTTGTTGCAAGGATATAATAAGAAAACAATGGAGTATAACTGAATAAAAAATGGAAATCTTCATCCCTTTGACACATGTAGACTAAAAAAAACATATAAAGAATTTTAAAAACCAGAAAAGTTGAAACTGCCAATAACATTTCAGCAAATCTCGAACAGTTTTAGCCTCTCTAATTATAACTCAGACCATTCCATTTAAACCAATCAACAGAAGTTACGTTCTGCACCTTTTCAAACTAAACATCGAGTAGCTTGCAAATTCATTTGGTTTGCATCCCATGAATTTGTTCTTTAAGTTAATTACTTATTGGACACATGTTGCACTTACATTAATGGACAAAGTTTGAGCAATGAAGCATGCAATGAGAGTTAGATAACCCTCCAAGGGGATGGGTCAAGTTCAATTTCAATGCAGCTTCCAAGGAAAACCTGGGTCTAGTAGGGACATGGAGCTTGCTTGGGGATGAGCATGGTAACATCCTAGGTATGTCTTACAAATTTTTGGATATGGAATCTATTAAACAAACAAAGATTGAAGGTTGTTAGCTTTTGGAGTTACTCTGAAAGTGTTTAAAGTATAAACCATGTTTGGGGGTGCTTCAAGAGATTTAAGGTTACTCTAAAGTGTTTAAAGTATGTTTGAGGGTGATTCATGAGATTTGGGGTATATAGTGTATGATCAGCCACTAGATGGTCTATGATGGATTTGCACATTGGGGATGGCTTAATCCATGATTGCATGACCTTAGTTGGGTGCTCGCATGACATTCTATGATTCTTCATTGAGGCATTGGATATCTTCAGACAGCTTGGAAACATTCGACATGTACATGCTGGCTAGATGGAGGAGGTTGCTTGCTTAGAGAGTGCCCTGCATTGGAGGAGGAGCATTTGGCATTTAGGTGGAGAGCATTGAGACCTAGACAACATGGGGTAGTTGGGATACTTGCATGGAGGCATTGAATTGACTTGGGGATGCTTAGGTTGCAACAATTTTCATGTACAGGGGAGTGGACCTGGTAGAGCAATTGGCTTAGAAGGAGCATTGCAGTCCTTGGAGACTTCAAGGAGGAGAATTGGACACGTTGAACGCCCTTGCATTGGATCCCTGCTTATTTAAGACATCACCTTGGAGGTTTACATGTACCCTTGGGGTGTAGTGCTTCACATGTGTGAGCTTACTTGTGGCTTTGTAGATTGCTTGGAAGGGTTTAGGCCCACATCTAACCTCTCATATGTAATATGAATAGAGGAAGGAGAGTCCTATCATCCTTCTCATCTCTATTCATTAGTTTGTGTGAGAGATGTGACTAAGAAAAGTGCACTACTCTTCCTCTCTCTAGTTCATCTTCATTTTTACTTTATCTCTCATGTTTTGAAGTTGCTAGGGTTTCTTGGAGATTAGGGTTTTGAGAAATAACCCTAGGTTGTCCTTGTTGAAAAGAAAAAGAAGACGAGATGTCTTGCCTTGGAAGTTGGAAGACATGCTTGTGTTATGCCAGCTTGTTGGGTCTCCTTAGTGTGAGCTAGTGTTTTCATCGTTTTCCCTATATGCTATAGGATTGTACTAGCCTACGTATAAGGCTATGGTATGTACATTTTCTTCTTTATGCACATATACGAAGATTCCAACTATCCAAAATTGTCTCTTTTGCAAACTTGACTTTCAGCATCTATTTCTTAATGTTTTGGTAATTTCCAGAACTTGTTTGTCTTGTTGATTTGACATAATTTGAGGCTGAAATTGTTAAATGAGTTAACATTAATATTGAAGAAGATAGGGCAGATTTGCTGCTGTATTTACATCTGTCATAAGTGAATTTCAGATCTGGTTTATGCATGGTAAGATTTCCCTGAAGGGATGAAACTTTTTGCACACTTTGGTATCTTTTCTTTTGAATTGCCTAGTGGATTGCAATAAGAGGTAAAATATTGTCCGTTGTTAGTGGTGTTCTATTTATATTCCATAACATCCCTGAGTTTGAAAATTCATAGGGTTAAAATCTAGGTTACCTCTAGGAAAGAGGTGAAAATTTTGCTTTGCATTAAAAGTCATAAAACATGAGAATTCTACATGGTACCAGAGGTTTTGTGGCATAGATCATTCTAGGTGTAAGAGGGAGTTGGTATTTTAGATGCGGTGTCCATAAGAGGAGTACTTGACTTTGTTTAAGGTTGATGGGTGCAGTGTAGAATGACTCCACCAAGACTCGTGGGTAATCGCGAGTTTGCTCGAGTAAGAGCATTCCATTCTGCATTTTATGGATTGGTGAAATTAATGTTATCAGATAGGAAATTGATATCTATTATTATAGTGGACATTTTGGCAAAAGATCATTTCAGAATATGAAAGAAATGTCAAGCTAAATCATTTCATTAATTTATTGTTTGTTGATATTGAAACATCTTCCAACAAAAGCATAATGGAGTCGTTATCCAGACCTATAAACCAGCATAAATTCTATTTGGATCACTGGAGTCCCATGCACATGACCATGCTAGATTCTATAAACAGCCAAATCATAAAAGAATCTGCAGCTAATACCAAGTTTTAATTGCTAGTTTATTTAAAAATCATAGACAGAAGCATCCTACCAGTAATTCCCCTTATTAAAAAAACTGTTGATGTATCAAATACATTTACAAGTTATAACATCACCCCCTCCTATCCCACCTACCTCTATATCGGATGGCAATTTAAGCACTGTGAAAGTTGCAAATATGGATATTTGGGATCAGTTGGAAGGCCTTGTTTATCAAACTGCAAATGCTAATACGTACAATCTAATTAAAACAAAGTTTTCCAACCTAGGGCATCTCACATGGCTGCATTCCTATGTCCTTCACAAGGTAATGCATTGTGATGGTGATTCGGCTTGTTTATATTTAATATTTTGATGGTGATCAAACATGTGACCATTAGAGAAATCTTTGTGGTATCTATTACTGCAAATCCCATTACAAAATGTGTAGCGTTAACACTGAGGAATGGTGATATTGTTTCATGAACATCAAAATGGGGAATATATATGGCACCTGGAATATATATGGTCTCTGAACTGCATAATCAAAATGGGTTAAATTTAAAGGATCTTTTGTCATGCTTACCTTGGATCCATGCTATTCATGTGTATTCTGTTCATGATATTCCAGCAACAAAGAATAGGCCCTCCTCTGGTCCGCAAGCTCCGAGTCCTTATTCTCTGTTTTCTTGGAACCCTTGTCGTAAAAACCCTCAAGGGCCTGTTAAACCAGCCAGGAAAGATCAATGTCACTCTCCAACACCCACGGCTGCTACCGTTGTAACATATTTTCTATGCTCCACGATGAATTTCCAGGGACCCTCTGTATCCATCTTCTAGTAGAGGAACTTTAGGCCATTTTCACTCTTCGATTTCCATGGCCACAAGGGCTGAGGCCTTCTACTCTTCTAAGCGGGCGAGATAGATATTTTTTGTTGGATACGGTCGATTGATTTATTTTTCCCTGTAATTCCTCCATTTCTTTGGTTTTGAGCTCCATATGTTTTCCGTTCTCTAGTTCTTCGAATTTCTTCTGCAGAGAGGCGTAGTGGTCTGTAAGTTCCTTGCATTGGAGGATGAATTTCTCTGTAATCACTCTTTCGGTATCCAGAACTGTAAATGCTTCCTCTCGTTGTTGCTTGTCCACCTCCATTGAGTCCATCTGTGCTATGCTAAACCCTGAACCCTAGGTTCTTGATACTATTGACACTATCGATAGCGAGGATGTGATTCAACTATGAAATTATCTTTCGACTAATCATTTTTCCCTTTCCATTTTTTTAAAGAGAAAGAGATTTTTGTCAATAAATAAATCTTTAGAAAAGACTGTGAGGCTCGAATGGTGTGAACCAAGGTTTTATTAATGTAATTTTCACAAATTTAAAGTGCTTGTCATGAGTTGGGTTTAGGGAAGATGTGGTTGTAGTGGAATTATGGATTGGTAAAAAACAAAACCAATTTTAGAGGCTCGAGCTCTTAATTATTCACATTTATAATTGTCTCAAATTGAGCCATTAACAAACTTCTTTTGGTGTTTTAGTTCAATTTAATAGGTAGATTGTTAAGACTCAAACATACACAGAGTTGCAAGGCTCCAATTATTGAATTGGGCTTGATTCCATTTCCCCTCCATCCCATATCTATATGTTGTCGCGACAAGTGTTGAACAACAAAAATTGATGCCCTGACCCTTGTGATGCTAGCGTTGCTAACTCGCTGGGTATGGAGGATATATTTTTAGGCTTGGATGGCTACACTCTCTCTGGTTTGAATTAAGTTTTTAGTTGGTTTTATATGTATTTTTTTTTTTGTAGTTTTATTATAGTCTAGTTTTGCTTAGTGGCTTCCTTTTGTACATAGTTAAGAGTAAATAATTTTCTCATGGTTCTAGTTTTATTTTAAGACTATATTTTGCTTAGTGGCTTCCTTTTGTACATAATTAAGAGTAAGTAATTTTCTCATGGTTCTAGTTTTATTTTAAAACCATCTCTAGTTACAACTTCCTTTACTACGCATAAGATCATGCAGATGGCCCAATATGGTTGTTGCATAGCCTTTAGAAGTAGTTTTTCTATTTAATGAAGTGTGCTCCAACCTAAAAAATACAATAGAATAGTTTTATTTTAATGAAATTAATGTATTCAAATTATGTTTTATTGAAGTTGTTATTTTAATGAAATTAATGTTACATATATGTTAAATTAATGTATTCAAATTATGTTTGATTGAAAAGATGTTATTTTTTCATGTAGATATTAAGGAATGTTCAATTGTGTAAGATTGTAAATTTGGATTAATGATATTTATTTTTTGCATTTTTTTAGGGGAAGGGTTTAGTTAATTTATACTTTTCGATTGAAGTACAATTATTTACTTTACCTAGAACAAATGTGCTTCCAATTGAAATTAAGTCCCACCCTCCAAATTTGACCACTGCACAGGAGACCATGTTGTTAACCATGTGGTATTGCTAGGCTAGGTGTTTCACATGAAAATAAACATTGCACAAAATCCTAAACCCCAATAGAGTAAAAAGGGGCATTGTTGTTAGCATGGCCGAACCTCGAAGATGAACATAACCCATCACCATCATCCATGGTCATTGACCTCTAAGGATGAACATAACCCATCACCATCATCCATGGTCATTGAAGCATGCATGACCGCTAAGCCTATTTAACTATTAGCTAAAATAAAACTAATTCTAGTTACAATGTCTTTTACTACACATAAGATCATGCAAATGACCCAATATGGTTATTGCATAGCCTAAGTAGTTTAGTCTACTTAGTTTTTATGTTTAATGAAGTGTGCTCCAACCCAAAAAATTACAATAGAATAGTTGTTATTTTAATGAAATTAATGTTACATATATGTCAAATTAATGTATTCAAATTAGGTTTTATTGAAAAGATACTATTTTTTCATGTAGATATTAAGGAATAATTTTTTTTAAGATATAATATTATTTTTTATTTAGTCATGGTGTTTAAATTTAAAAATTGGATTTTGGAAATGTTTTTCAAAACTTTTAATTAAGAAGGAAAAAAATATTAGTTATCGATGGATTTATAACATATAAGTTTTGATATATTATGAACCTTGTGTTAATGGGTAGCTGTAAAGAAGTAATAATAATTTATTTTCAAAAGCAAAAGATACTAAATTGGTGAATCAGATCCCTTTACTTGTGAGATGATATAACGATTTGATTGTTAAATATTATGAGTTATACATACCCTAACCTTCTTTATATTTGAACATATAACCTCTTTAAAAAATATTTGTAAAAGCTATAAAAAAACTAAAAGAGATCACTTTGATGAGGAGTTCACCTCTTCGTCCAACAAAAATTGTTGAATTTAAACTTAACTACAAAGTTTATCACAATAACTCTTATACGAGTGACATTGCTAAATCTCCATTCTTAGAATTTGAAATGAATTATAGAAACTTTATTTGAACTTCTTAAATCCAACACAAGGTAGGGAATCATCACTTGTGCAAGAATTTGTCTAAATTTTAACGTAGAAGATTTTAGATTAAATGAATAAACTGTTACAGATTTATATTTAATGAATAAATTGTGATAGAGTGGAGGATTCTAGCTAGACTACTTGATTTTGAAACCATAACTTTTAGGTGCTGAGTTTCTCAAATAGATTATTTGAACTATTATTGCCCAAAGGTTGAAGTTTCTTATTTATTAAAAAAAACATTAATAATCCATTAAATGATGAATAATAAAAAACCACTTAAAGTAATATCAAAATATCAAAATCTATAACAATACCTAACATGTTATAAATATTGATATAAATTCATTGAATGGTGAATAATAATAAAAAGAGTGCAGTCTTGCAGGCTAATATTTACCCATGGTGACCAAATTTTTGGTCGATTGGCCACTAATTACCCATTTTTCTACTCGTGAATAGAGCATTAGCATCAACCATCCTACATCCTGATTAAGTATCGCTTGTGTATAAAACTCAATACCACGTTCCCTTGTCCCCTAATTTCCCCCTGCCTCCCGGCCTCCATCACCTCTACACGAAATGTAATAAAATATACCATAAATATTTGTATTGCCATATAACATAATTAAGCCCCATTGGCCCCTTAATACAAGGAAATATATTCTCTCATTTATGTATCATAATTTATTCCCCAATATGAATGGACGTGATATGATATTGCCTACCAACTGACCCCCCCATGCAAATATCTAAGACTTGACTCAACCACATGTAGAAGAACTCATCTATCACTTGATAAACTATGTGCAAGACATGATGTATTATCTAGATATCAACTCACCACACCCAAGGCCCTAATTAGACGTAGAGAAACCCCTAAATGAGAATCTCAATGATTCTCCTATCATCTAACACAATAGGTATCGGGATGGCCTCAAAGAAATGATCCCTTAGAAGACATGTATTGAAAAATAATCCAAGTTGTGTACTATTAATGTTACAATTTATTAAATTTCAAATTCATTATGTACAATGAACATAATGAATTTGTACAATTTACTAAATTTCAACATTTCCTTTGGGGTCTTCTTGGATGCCACTTGGGGAATCAAGTGGTCTTTCATAGAATTAGCAATGATTCTCTTTGCCCTAATCAGGTCCTTCCTATACTTCTCTTTGGCTTCATCTTCTTCAGGTTTTGCAACCTCATCTTTAACATATTGGACAAGATCATTCTCTTCAAGAATGAGACCAATTCTGTATTTCCATGCCCGGAAATTTTCTATACCGTCTAGCTTGTCTTCAAGCTTAGTTCTTGGAGCCATATTATCCAGGAGGTCACAGAGATTGAAGTTTCAAAAGATAGAATAGTACTTACCAGGAGATGATCTTGATTGAATAGACAATTCTAGTGTGATCAGCTTCTGGAAACTTCAACTTTACACCTTCCAGATCTGCAACAGAATTTCTGGTTTTCTGGTCTTCTCTTTTCTAGTTTTCTGGTGCACAGGTTCGCAGCTTTTCTGGTTCCCTGGTGCATAGGTGTGCAGTTTTTCTGGTTCTCTAGTTTTCTGCACTTTTGGTCAAAATAGGGTTTGACTTTCCTGGATTTGTACACACTCAAAAAGTTTGATCCAGGGCTCAAAACATCGATTTTGAGGAGGGCTATCCAGCCATGCAATCAGATTCCAAAAATTCCAACTTTTGCAGAAACCCTAATTTTCACCGGAGGAGAAGAGAGAGGTATATTCACCTTGTGAAAGATTTCCTATTCAGGCTAGCTCTAATACCATCTTAATTTTAGCCTAATTTGACTAGCAAGATCACTGAAAGAAACATAATCACAAGATAGACAAAGATTTACCCTGGAAAACCCTCATGGGGTAGAAAACCCAGCAAAGCTTTCCTCAATATAGATAATCAACCCAATACAAGATGTAGTCCTAAACAAGAGCTCCTTCTCCTCCTATGCATACCTCTCTCTCTCCTATGCACCAATCACAAGTGAGTGAATGAATGGGATAAGTGAGGAACACACCTCCTCTACTTATACTCATCTCTCGACTGACTTTTTACCCTAATGGGGATGACCTCTCCTAAGAGAGTCTAATAGCCCCTAAATAACTAACTCAGGGCTGACCTCACATGGGATATCTAATAACCCTAGTTACCACAATCTCTCGAAGGAATAAACATCTCCGGATACATAACAAAGTCCCATCGGAGGTATGAAACATCTCTGGAATAATAAAGTACAAATATAATATTCTTAGAAGTTACAATATTTCAACAAAATGAAGCATAGTAAGTCTTGGCTAGTTTAGTTAGCCACATGGACCAAGAGAAAAGTGAGTGAAGTAGTGATGGAGTGCTCCATGGAGTTGAGTGGATTCCTCACAAAATTAAATTTGATTGTCCTACCATTAGGATCTTATGATTCTCTAATTGGTATGGATTGTTTGGAAAGGCATCGAGCCAATATAGATTGCTATGAAAAGGTAATTGAATGGATTGATGAAGGGGGTAGACCTAGATTGGTAAGGGGAATTCCTAAAAAAATCTCAGTAAGACATATCTTAGCCCTACAGTTGAAAATTTTTTATAAGAAGGGTTGTCAATTATATGCAGTTCACATATCAAATTCATCAAAGGATAAAGGACCAAGGGTAGAAGACTTACCGTTGTTGCAAGAGTTCAAAGATGTGTTTCCAGAGGAAGTTCCCAGACTGCCGCCAAAGAGATATATTGATTTTGACATCGATCTTGTTCCACGGGAAGCACCAATTCCCAAATATCCTTATAGAATGAGCACACCATAAGTGATAGAGTTAAAGATGCAACTACAAGAATTAATGGAAAAGAAGTATATCAGGAAAAAATGTATCTCCTTGGGGGGCACCAATTTTATTTGTCAAGAAAAATGATGGGAAATTAAGGCCATGCATTGATTACATACAGCTAAATAAAGTGACAGTCAAGAATAAGTACCCATTGCCAAGAATTGATGATTTGTTTGATCAAATGAAGGAAGCTAAAGTGTTTTCAAATATTGACTTAAGGTCTGGCTATTATTAAGTGAGGATAAAAGAAGAAGACATTCACAAGACATATTTATAGACAAGATATGGTCATTATGAGTTCACAGTGGTTCCATTTGGTCTTACCAGTGCACCTACTACATTCATGTGTCTCATGAATAGTGTCTTTAGTAAGTATTTGGATAAGTTTATGATAGTGTTCTTGGATGACATTCTTTTTTATTCAAGGGATGAATAAGAGCATGATGCACATCTAAGAATGGTGTTGCAAGTTCTTAGAGAACACCAACTGTATGCAAAGTTGAGCAAGTGTGATTTCTATCAAAGGAAGGTACAATATTTGGTTCATGTCATATCAGAAGAATGAATTGCAGTGGATCAAGAAAATATTGAAGCCATAATGGATTGGCCTACTCCAAAGAATGTTACAGATGTTAGATATTTTATGGTTCATGCAGGCTATTATAGAAGGTTCATTAAAGGATTCTCCAATATAGCTCATCCAATCCTATCATTGCATATGAAAAATGTTAAGTTTGTATGGTTTGAAAAATCTGAGAAAATATTTCAGTAGTTAAAGAAGTTGCTTACCAGCACTCATGTTTTGAAGATTGCATCTCCAAGGAAGGATTTTGTAGTGTGCACAAATGCTTGCATCGAAGGGCTAGGTGGATTGCTCATGCAAGAATGATATGTGTTTGATATGAGTCAAGGAAATTAAAAGAGCATGAAAAAAATTATGCCACGCATGATTTAGAACTAGAAGCCATAGTTCATGCTCTCAAGATGTGGAGACATTATTTATTGGGAAGAATTTCCGAGCTTAGGACATACCACATGAGCTTGAAGTATTTGTTTGACCAGCCAAACTTGAATGATAGGAAATCTAGGTGGATAGAATTTATTGTGAAGAACCTGCAACAATTAATTAATGAGAATACGCGAGATAGAAGAAATAACAGAACTCAGAATCACTTTTATTGATCGCAGGCCACTTTGAGGGGGCAACTCCTTTGAGCAAGCTCAATACAAATAACTTCACGGTACCTTCATTGGTCTCAACACAAACTTATATACTAAGTGTAGGCGCCAATACCATGGGTCAATACCATGTGTCAATGCAAACTATGGGCCAATACAAACTATGGATCAACAATTACTACAGGACAACTTACAAAGCATATGCATCCAACAACAATAATACAAACTATGGATTAACAAATACTACGGGATGACTTACAAAGCATATGTGTCCAACAACAATATACTAACAAATTAAATAGAAGGGTTGACATGGGTTCCTAACATCTCCTCTCCATTAGAAAAATATTTGTCCTCAAAGCTTTAGATGTGGAAATTGATGCAGAATCTGAAGGAGTGGTTCCCCTGTAGCATCTTCGGGTTGCAATCTAGGTCACTGACGCCTTTTGAGTTTCAGGGAGGGTTGCTTGGAAGGATGTAGATGAAGAAGAACCATATCAGCTATGTGAAAAGTGTGCTCAGAACAGTGCTGATCAGCTTGTTGTTTCAGTCGAATTCTTGCCATGTGAAGATTATCTTGTAGAATGAGAAGAATCTGATCGCGGTTTTGAAGAACCGAGTCAATTACCTAAACTGGGGAGATGCTGAGGGTATATGGAAGAAGAACTAGTGGTTCCTGCCCATAAACTGCTGCATATGGTGTCCTTTTAGATGTGGTATTGTACCACTGGAGCGCTTCTAGGAAATGCATAGAAATAGTTGTCGAAATCTATGTAGGGATGGGAAAGGGTTCGAGCAGTCCCGAAAGGAGTGTTGTTTCACCCTTATTGACCTGGAAAGTATCAAATTCAACCCCCATCTGTTGAATTTTCATTTTTAGTCCTTTCCAAAAGAAGTTACATTGTTCCCGGTCATACATTTTGAAGAACCCAAAGTGTCCTGCTGATGAAGAAGCATGGAGTTCATAGAATAGATAGCCCTGTTGAACAGATTGCAACCAATTTGGAACAAGTAGAAAAATAGCTATAAGAGGAACTGGGTCATCAAATGTGTGAGAAGGAGAATATTCCACCATATTGTCCTTACCCTTTTTGTAAGTGATCACATAGGCATAACCCATGAGTTGGATAACCCATTTCAGGTGTGCTGGGGAGGAGACTGGTTGTTCTAGGAAATTTTTCAGACTCTGGAGATCAATCTTGATGCAGAAATGATTCCCTAATAGGTATGGCTTCCACTTCTGTACTGCATGCAAAATAGTCAGCATGTCCTACTGAGATGTAGATGCAGCTAACGTCTTACCGAAAAGGTCTCTTGAAGGCGACAAGCTCACTGGCTCAGCAAAGACACCTGCATATCTATCAAAGGAAGTAGGGGAGACCATTGATGGGTGCATCTGAATGGAATGGAGTTGAGCGATGACACCATGTGAATTCTTCTTAAGGATCTTTTCCAGGCGATGTGAATTGATGATGCAGAGAGACCCTTGTTTTAAGCCCATAAATTTGTATTGTTTCTCATTGATTGAAAACTGCATCCAAAGTTCAGCAAAATCCCATAAGATGGGGCCAAGTGTGCATAACCATTGAACGCCCAAAACCACATCACATCCACCTAGGGACAAGGAAAACATGTCAGAGCACAGTTTATAGTCTTCCAGAGAGATACGCACATTGTTACACTTCCCCTTGCCAGGTAAGGTGCCCCCATTGGAAACCATGACTTCAAAGTTGGAGCAAGGATGGACAAAAAAATCAGCCTGTTTGGAGATCCGAGGGTCAATGAAGTTATGAGTGCTACCAGAATTAATGAGTATTGTAAGAGGAAGATGCTTGAACTAACCCATGACCAACATTGTTTTGGGGGTGGTGACATCGGATAAAGCATGGAGAGATATCTTTGGTTGGACATCCTTAGATGGGGGGTCAATAGGCGACTCCTGAATGTCGACCTAATCATCCATTGTATCTAGAGCTTCTTCACCGATTTTAGAGGCAGGCGAAGAATTCATATCCAAGAGATAGAGCTTTTGTTGAACACATCTATGTCCCCGAGTGAATTTCTCATCACAATTATAACAAAGCCTTTTTTCTCTGCGTGCCTGCATCTCTATTTCAGACAAATTCTTGATAGGAGTTGGTCGAGGAGCTGGCGAGATGGGAGGTCATTGAGAACCCATATTTCTGAAGGGAACAAAAGTGGGTTTGGAGCGTTGTTGGGTTGCAATCTTGTTTTCTTCAAACTTAGCCAAACCCAGGGCTTCCATCATTGTGTTGGGACATAACATTTTGACCTTTGGGCAGATTTCATCCTTAAGACCACTGATAAAACAACTCATGTAGAATTCATCAAACAATCCTTCTGTGTGGTTGGCTAGTTTCTCAAATTTTGTCTGATATTGTCTCACAGTGCCAATTTGACAAAGTTTAGTGAGTGCCTCGGTGAAGTCATCAAAAGCACTAGGACCAAATCGTTGCAAAAGGAGTTGAAAAAAATCTGTCCAATTTGGCTCGTCATGAGCCTTGATGTACCAATGGTACCATTGAAGGACTTCCTGCTCCAAATGAAAGGATGCAAGTAGAAATTTTTGGACATCCAAAGTATAATGCAGACTGAAATACTGTTCTACATGATAGATCCATCCAGTTGGATCAGTACCATTAAAGCGAGGAAATTCAAGCTTCGGACCACAAAAATTGTTGGAAGAAGAGAACCCATTGTCTAATGAAGACTCAGACTATCGTTTGTTGTTCATGGATGAATGCTCAAGATGGAGGCCGAGAAATTTTTCATCTAGATCCTGGAGTTTGGTTTGGATGGCTGCAAGTGCTTCCTCCATGGTTTTTGCTCCTGTGCGGGTGATAACCATAACCAGAAATTTTTTTTTTGGGGGGGGAATGGATAGAAAAACACAAACAAAAGCTTATTTAGTAAAGGGAAATTTGGATTTGGGAAAAACTCGGAAGGGTAATTGGGGTTTTACTAGGTTTTAGACACTTTGGAATGGATGGGGAATCAGAAAATGACGATTTCAGAAGTGGGGTGAAAGAATGGGAAAATTTGTTAGAGAGTGACAAAGAAGCAGAAATAGGGAATGGACATGTTGGCAAAATTTGAGGGCGATTGGGTGAAAATCAAAGGAGTTATGGCAAACCCTAAAAATAGACAAATGTGGGATTTTTGGCTTTGGGAAGTGAAATTTGGGATAGGGTCCTCAGGAATGAAATATGCAGAATTGGATTGCAGGGGTGTTAGTGAAGTTTTAGGGAAAAAAGATTCAAAACAAGGGAGATATGGCGAAAAAACAAAATTTTATACTCTTTTTTTCTTTTCAGAATGGATCTGAAATGGCTTGCGGAATGGATTTGGAATGGCTCGGAATGGATAAAAAATGGCTAGATTGAAAACTACTTTTAGAATGGATCTGAAATGGTTGGATCAAAACCGGCTTTCGAAATGGATTTGCAATAGCGCGGAAGTGATCGGCAACAGATGGATGTGTAATGGCGCGGAAGTGATCGACAACAGTTCAGCTGAAAACAGATATGGACCCTAGGTATGTTCAGCTTCCTATCGGTTCAAGGGATTCACTCGGCCACCAATGTTGTTTGACGGCTTGTGTATTGGGGCAGTACCCCTCACTCCACGGCTCAGGTAAAATTGATAACCACTTTGGCAAAAATGACAACTCTTGGTTTACCTCACGGGTGGGAATTAGTCAACAAGGTAGGGGTCATTGCCCTTTTCACTGGAAGGTCCTCTCAATGGGCCAACTGCTTCAGTGTTCATGTGGTAATCCTCACAATGAGTTTTAGGGCTTATGCCCAAGTACTTCGCACAGTTAAGCAGATAGGGATTATTCCCAGATCCGAAGCTGCAATAGATGCGAAAAAAAATTGGCAGAAATTTCATCCAACGAGCCGAAGAAAGTGCTCTAATACCAGATGTGAAGAACCTGCAACAATGAATTAATGAGAATACGCGAGATGGAAGAAATAAAAAAACTCAGAATCAATTTTATTGATTGCAGACCACTTCGAGGGGGCAACCTCCTTTGAGAAAGCTCAATACAAATAACTTCACAGTACCTTCATTTGTCTCAACACAAACTTACATACTAAGTCTAGGCTCCAATACCATGGGTCAATACCATGTGTCAATACAAACCATGGGCCAATACAAACTATGGATCAATAATTACTACAGGATGACTTACAAAGCATATGTGTCCAACAACAATAATACAAACTATAGATCAACAAATACTACAGGACGACTTACAAAGTATATGCGTCCAACAACAATATACTAACAAAGTAAATAGAAGGGTTGACATGGGTTTCTAACATTTATCTATGAATTTGATTTTGAAATTAAGCATGCAAAAGGGAAAGAGAATAAGGTTGCAGATGCTCTTAGCAGAAAATTTCATGTTGCAGCATTAAGTATGAGCAAATCATATTTGAAGACAACAGTTCTTGAATCGCAAACCAATGATGGAACTTACCTTCAAATTAAAGAAAAATTGCAGCTGGGAAATATAAATGAAAAAGGTATAGGATATTAGCTTGGTGAAGAAGATATTCTCCTTTATCAAGGTAGTAGAATGTATATTCCAAATTGTGCATATTTAAAGAAGCTAGTGATGTATGAAATGCATCATATGCCATACTATGGACATACAAGATATCAAAATACAATAACAATGGCAAGAAAGAAATACTTTTTGCATGGTATGAAGAAGGACATAGCATAATAAATTTCTAGGTGTCAAAAATGCCAACAAGTGAAGGAAGAACATCATCATACAACAAGATTATTGCATCATTTTCCCATTCCGGAATGAAAGTGGGAAGTAATTTCTATGGATTTTATAACAGGTTTTCCAATGACAGTGAGGAAGCATGATTCAATTATGGTAGTTGTGGAAAATATATCAAAGGTAGCCCACTTTTTTGCAGTCAAGTCCACTCATAAGATAAGTGACATAGCAAATATTTTCATGAAGGAGATATTTAGATTGCATGGATTTCCCAAAGCAATAATTTCATATCGAGATGTAAAGTTCACATCCAATTTTTGGAAGGGACTATTTCAGGAATTGGGAACTCAGCTGAATTTTAGTATAGCACATCATCCTCAACAGATGGTCAAACTAAGAGGGTGAATCAATTTCTTGAAGACATGCTGAGAATGTATGTGATGGACAAACCATCCAAGTGGGAGGACTACCTACACTTGGTAGAATTTGCATACAATAATGGACATCAAGCATCATTGGGGATGAGTCATTTTGAGGTATTGTATGGAAAAGGATGTAGGACTCCCGTGAATTGGGATAATCCGGTGAACAGGGTAGTGCTTGGGTCATATATGATCAAGGAAATGGAACAAGAAATTGTTAAAATCAGGCAGAAATTAAAGGAAACCCAGGAGAGGAAAAGGAGTTATGCATATTTGAAAAGAGTGCATAAGGAATTTAAGTTTGGGGATCATGTTTATTTGAGAGTGAAACCAAGGAAGTGTTCCCTAAGGTTGGGGATTTGTGCCAAGTTGGAACCAAGATATTGTGATCCATTTGAAGTCCTTGATAGGATAGGACCAGTTGCATATAAAATTGCATTTCCTGCTAACATGAGTGCTCATAATGTTTTCCATGTTTCTTTTCTTAAGAAATATGTATATGATCCCGATCACATAATTCATTGGAATGTGATACAGGTGGAACCCAAGGGAGAGTTCCAAGTGGAGCCTATGTGCATCCTCGACAAGAAGGTTACATTTCTCAGGAACTAATCCATCGGACAGGTAAAGGTGCAATGGAAGCACCTTAGTCCCGATGAGGCTATATGGGAGTTGGAGGATGCCATGAAAGAGATATTCCCAATTTTGTCAGTTTTGAGAATAACGAGGACGGTGTTGTTCTAAGGGGGGGGGGGATATAATACCCCCATTTTGACCCTTAGGACATATTGGCTTTCAATGTAAATATTGTATACATACGATGTATGTTTTCCTAGCGTGGATCTCAAGGCCAAGACCCTGCTAGTGGATGATCGGTTTTATGTAAAATGAAAGTATTTGATATTCAGTTATCCATGTTCTATTAATCCACGGGACATTGTAAATGATGCAAATCTCAATATTGCAATAAAAATACAAAAAAATATGGATATGGAGGAAACTAATAAGAGGGGACCATGTGTATCCACCAGAGAGGTGAGGGGGTTGTGGGATTGAACTGTAGGATTCCATATGTCATTATGAGAACCCATTTGACCTTCCTTGCTGAAATTTAGTTCTGTTGTAAGGAAGTGGTTGAATAAAAATGTTCATGAGGTCGATGGAGTGTGGGAAACCATGAAATTATGAATGGCAAGGTATGGGTCTCTATTTTCCTTGATCCACAAGTCACTCTTCCTCCTGGGAATTCATTTTCCCATATCCCCATTCCATTATTGACCAGAAAAGAGACTTTTCAGGAATGAACAAACCCAACATTGACGAGAAAAAGGAAAATCATGATTTTGAGAAATACCATGATTTGGAGTGCCGAATTTGCCCAGAAATTCATGTGGGAAGTTAAATCCAATAGGGGATCCGTTGGCCTGAACCACGGGGAAAATTTACAGAGTGTGAGATGCTCATAAAACCATGAGAAAAACCTGATTTGATAGGCGAGAACCCAGTTGTGGGACATAATTGTTTTGGCCCTAGAAATTGAGAAAATCCAAGTGGGAATGATAAAGAGGAAATAGAATAGAAGGTGGGATTTCTTGATAAACCTAGTGAAGTCTAGAGTCTCAAGGAATTAACATATTGGACATTTCTATGCCTGCCTTGAAGAGTGTTGGAGGAAAGGGGTACTTGAGGGACTGTGTTGTAGATAAGGGGACCTTCCTTGTGTTGGGTGTAGTAGGTATTGTGGGTGCCAAGGCTATTTGAGTTAGAATTGAGAGGCCTGTAGCTCTATGGTTGAGCTCACTCACTTAGCATCCTCCTCCATTGTCCTTTACATGCTTGATAAACCCAACTGTGTGTTGGCTTAGCAAGTTTGTTTGTGTGAAGCAATGGCTATGAGTGAGTTTCTTTAGTTCCTCCTTAGTGGATACATAGCCAAGATCATGGGTGATCTTGTTGGTTATGGAGCTAGATCTTCCAGTCTCATAGATGATATTGTCTTAGCTGTTCACCTCGGAGGACTGTACACCCATTCTACATTTTTTGGAGTTCGGGGGCAGCGCCCCCGAGAAAATTTTTTAAGGTTGTTTTCGCCAGTTGTTTTGCGGCCCATGGTTTTGGGTATTCAGTGGTATTTTCCCATTGTATTTCCCTTATAAAAGAAAAACACTGTAATATGGCTAGGGTTAATGATGTATTAGGTTTTATGCATATTAAATATCTCTATGATTAGGAGAGAGACTGTGAGACAGTGAAGAGGAAGTGCAGCAGTTGTGCTGCAAGTTGTATCCCTTCACCTTGCTGGATGGTAATAATAATAAGGACTGGCAAATTCAGTGTGGACGTAGCCCAAGTTGGCTGAACCATGATATATCTTTGTCTCTCTTGTAATGTGTCTGTGTGATTATAATTTCATTTTTGTTTATTGTTATTGCTCTGCGATCCTATTTTTCTAACAATTGGTATCAGAGCCAAAGGTCTATTTGACAGATAAACCTGCAGGAAGCTACAGTTTCTGGTTCGAGTGAGAGCAATGGAAGGAGAAGGAAAGTTTAAGGTCAAGAAGTTTAACGTCCACAACTTCCAGTTATGGAAGATGCAAATGGAGGAATATCTGTACCAAAAGGATCTATTCCTACCGTTGGGAGGAAGAGCAAAGCAGCTGGTGGCTATGAAGGATGAAGAATGGGAGGTTCTTGACAGAAAGGCTCTAGGAACAATACAGTTGAGCCTGGCTTCATTAGTGGCTTTCAATATCTCAAAAGAAATGACAATGAAGGATTTGATGAGTGCATTGGGTAAGCTGTATGAAAAACCCTCAACCTCCAACAAGGTATTTCTAATGAAGCGTTTATTTAATATGAAGATGTCTAACGGTGGATCTGTTACTGATCATTTAAATGAGTTTAATACGGTTACAAATAAACTAAGTTCTGTAAGTGTGAACTTTGATGATGAGGTTAGGGCTCTTCTAATCTTGTGTTCATTTCCAGAAAGCTAGAATAGTTTGGTCATGGCTATAAGTAACTATGTCTCTGGTTTAAACACCTTGAAATTTGATGATGTTATTGGTGTTATTCTTAGCAAGGAAATGCGAAGAAAAAGCATAGGTGAGACATCAGGTAATGCGTTGACCATGGAGACCAGGGGAAGACAAAAGGAGAGAGGAAAGATCCAAGGTAATCGTGGGAATTCTAAAACGGGAAGATCCAAGTCCAGACTTGGAAAGATAGAATGCTGGAACTGTTGAAGGAAAGGACATCTAAAGAAAGACTGCAGATCTCTAAAGAAGAAAGGAGATACACAGAAGGAAACTACCCAGGAAACAAATGTAGTAGGTGATGTGTTACAAGATTCTTTGATTCTTGCATTAGATAATACAAGCGATTATTGGGTAGTAGATTCAGGGGATTCATGTCATGCTACACCCCATAGGAAATACTTTCATGATTATGTTTCAGGTGATTTTGTACATGTTTTATTGGGTGATGATGAGCCATGTAAAATTGTTGGAATGAGTAAGGTATGGATAAAAGTTAAGAATGGAACTGATTGGCTGTTGAAAGATCTTAGGCATATTCTTGCTATGAAAAGAAATCTGATCTCAACAGGGTAGTTGGGAGATGGCAACTGTCTATCTACATTTGTAGAAAAGTGGTCAAAAATCACTAAAGGATCAATGGTGATAACAAAAGGAGATAGGGTAGGTACGTTGTATTTATGTCCTCATAATATTGACCATTATATCTCTTTAGCTTCCACAGGAATAGATACAATATTGTGGCATCATAGGCTTGGCCACATGAGTGAGAAGGGAATGCAGATTCTCCACTCAAGGAAGTTGCTGCCAGATTTGAAGCAGGTAAGTTTGGAATTCTGTGAAAACTGTGTTTATGGAAAACAGAAGAGAGTCATATTTCTCAGGGTTGGGAAACAGAAGAAGAATGAAAAGTTAGAGCTTATGCATACTGATGTATGGGGATCGGCTCATGTACAATCTCTTGGTGGCTCTCATTATTATGTTACATCTATTGATGATGCAACTAGAAAAACTTGGGTTTATTGCATTAGACAGAAATCTGATGTGTTTGCTACTTTTAAGAAGTGGAAAGATTTGGTTGAAAATGAGATAGGAAAAAGATTGAAGTGTCTCAGATCTGATAATGGAGGTGAGTACTGTGGTAAGGAGTTTGATAGTTACTGTTCATACCATGGGATTTGTAGAGAGAAGATAGTCCCAGGAACACCACAAGAAAATGGTGTGTCTGAAAGGATGAACAGAACAATCATGGAGCGTGCAAGGTGTATGAGATTGCATGCAGGGTTTCCCTTACAGTTTTGGGCAGATGCTGTAAATACTATTGTTTATTTAATAAACAGAGGACCTTCAAGTGCTTTGGATGATGGTATTCCAGAGGAGGCATGGACAGATAAAAAGGTAAACTACTCATTTCTGAGAACGTTTGGTTGTGAAGCATTTGTCCATATTGATAAAGAAAATAGAGCAAAGCTTGAAGCTAAATCCAAGAAATGTAACTTTATTGGATATGGGGTTGATGAATTTGGTTATCGCTTATGGGATTATGAAAATAACAAACGCATCAGGAGCAGAGATGTGATATTCAATGAAAAGGTCATGTATAAAGATCAGTTGCAGGGAAATAAATAGGAAAAAGAAACCATAGAGTACACAGTACTTGATGAAATTCAAGAAAATGAAGTTCCAAAGGTGCCAGAAAATCAAGAACAATAGCAAGTACCTGAAACTCCTACAACTGCAAGAAGATCTACCAGGGTAAGTAGACTCCTTGAATGATACTCTCCTTGAATGTATTATTTGTTGATGACTGATGTTGGTGAACCAGAATGTTATGAAGAAGCAATACAGGTGGAAACTAGAAAGAAGTGGGAGCAAGGCATGAATGAGGAGATGGACTCATTGGTAGGAAACTAGACTTGGGATTTGGTTCAGTTTCCTGCTGGTAAAAGAACATTGCAGAACAAATGGATTTACAGGTTGAAGGAAGAAAAAGGAGGCAAGAAGCAGTACAAGGCCAGACTTTTTGTAAAGGGGTTTGCATAGAAGAAAGGTATAGATTTTGATGAAATATTTTCTCCTGTTGTTAAGATGACTTCAATTAGGACTATTTTAAGTTTAGTGGCGGTAGAATATTTGTATCTTGAACAGTTAGATGTAAAAATAACCTTTCTCTATGGGGATTTGGAGAAAGAGATATATGTGCAGTAGCCACAAGGGTATGAGGTCAAAGGGAAGGAGGATTTGGTATGTAGGTTGAAAAAGATCTTGTATGGCTTGAAGCAAGCTCTAAGGCAGTGGTATCTAAAATTTGATAGGTTTATGACAAAACAAGGTTATAGTAGATGTCATTCTGACCACTGTGTTTATTTCAAGAAGCTAGACAATGAAAGATATATTATCTTATTATTGTATGTGGATGACATGCTTGTTGCAGGGTGTGACATGCAGCATATAAATGTTCTCAAAAGGAAGCTAGTTAATTCATTTGCGATGAAGGATTTGGGTGCTACAAATAAAATCCTTGGTATGAGAATAACAAGAGACAGGAAAAATTGAAAATTGACATTGTCTCAAGGTGAGTACATACAAAAGGTGTTGGAGAGGTTCAGAATGCAGAATGAAAAACTAGTTAGTACACCTTTGGCCAGCCATTTCAATCTAAGTAAAGAAATGTGTCCCAAGACACAGGAAGAGATTGATTACATGTCCAAGATTCCCTATCAATCAATAGTTGGAAGCTTGATGTATGCTATGGTGTGCACAAGACTAGATATTGTACATGCAGTGGGAGTTCTGAGCAGATATATGAATAATCCAGGTAAAGAACATTGGAAGGTAGTACAGTGGATTCTCAGGTATTTGAGAGGTACTACCACTCAGGCATTATGTTTTGGAGGTTCAAACACTATTCTACAGGGATATGTTGATGCAGATATGGCAGGTGACAAGGATAGCAGGATGAGCACCACAGGGTATGTGTTTACTATAGGTGGAACAACAGTAAGATGGACTTTGAAACTACAGAAGGTTGTTGCACTTTCAACAACGAAAGCAGAGTATGTTGCTATTACAGAGGCTTGTAAAGAGATGATTTGGTTTCAAAGGTTTATGGAGGAAGTGGGTAAGAAGCAGAAGGATAGCAGGTTGTATAGTGATAGCCAGAGTGTCATTCATCTTGCAAAGAACTCAGCATTCCATTCAAGGACTAAACATATACAGCTCAAGTACCATTTCATACGCTCTGTTCTGGAAGATGAACTGTTGAAGCTGGAAAAGATACATACTAGCCAAACTCCTGCAGACATGTTCACAAAGGTAGTGACTAGAGAGAAACTAAGTTCTTGCTCGGTTTCAGTTGGCCTTCTAGCATGAAGGTGAAGAGGAGAAATTTGCCAAGTCCAAGTCCAGCAAGTGCAGCAGCGGTGGAGTTGTTGTGATCACTCTCCAAGTGGGAGATTGTTGGTTGTGGAGCTAGATGTTCCAGTCTCATAGATGATATTGTCTTAGACATGCACCCTGGAGGACTGTAGACCCATTCTACATTTTTAGGGGTTCGGAGCTGTTTTCGCTAGTTGTTTTGCGGGCCCATGGTTTTGGGTATCCCGTGGTATTTTCCCATTGTATTTCCCTTATAAAAGAAAGACATTGTAATACGGCTAGGGATAATGATGTATTAGGTTTTATGCATTGTAAAGATCTCTAAGATCAGTATAGAGACTGTGAGACAGTGAAGAGGAAGTGCAACGGTTGTGCTCCAGGTTGTATCCCTTCACCTTGATGGACGATATTAATAATAAGGACTGGAAAATTCGGTGTGGACGTAGCCCAAGTTGGGTGAACCACGATATATCTGTGTCTCTCTTGTAATGTGTATGTGTGATTATATTTGCATTTCTATTTATTGTTATTGCTCTGCGATCCTATTTTTCTAACAGATCTCTTAGGTGAAAGAATATATGCTCAACATAGACCTATGGTTGGGTGGAACGTTTTTCTCACATAGCCAGTTGCCTGGACAATTTCATCTTAAAATATAAGTGCTCTCTGTGGTTCTAAATGATGCTACTTCCTATGTTGTGTTTATCTGTTATTTCAAGTCAATCTAAATGAAATGATCACATGGAGTTAATCAATAGGAAGCCTATGTATAAGCCTGAACATGAGTATGGTTCATTCTTTTTTATTTTTTCATCATTTTGCTTGTGTTAAATATGTTTTTAGTCTTGCATGTTGTAGATGCATTAATCATATTTATTTCCATTGTGTATGT